>NAGG01001682.1:0-11047 GCA_003031705.1 Calonectria naviculata
CAGTCTGCTCATGAGCAGACTGATACTGGTGAGCATGATTACCAGGGTTACTATGACCCTGCGCCTGTGAAAGACCTCTATCCCAAACCCTCAGGCCACGATCAACCCGGGTATCAGCACCATGAGGGCGACCATGAACACCATGAGTATCACGGGCATCATGAACGCAGTGAACATCATGAGCATCATGAGCACCATGGGCACCATGAAGGCCATGAGCACCGTGAAGACCATGAGCACCGTGAAGACCATGGTCGCTATCATGAGCCCTGTCATGATGAAGAAACCAAGGCCGGGACATCGGGCCCTGATTCGACCCCTTTTGTGCCGCATTCTACTTCCCATAGCAAACCTGTTGGCTATGATTCAGGGACCCAGGCTGAGGCTCGGCCAGAGCAACAGATGTCCGATCACCGTCCCGATCATGGCGGAGGAGCTCCCCCGGCGGAGCACAAGTCTGAGCCACGCCCTATCCCGATGCATAGTTGGGATGCTCAGAGGTAAGCCCCAGTATCCTGCACAGCCCTGGTACACACATATTCTGACTCTATTCTCCAGACAACCACCTCCTCCCGATTCGCAACCCGAAGCGATGAATTTCCCTTCGACCCACTACGAGATGTCGCAAGACACGGCTCCGTTCATCCCCCCCGAGCGGTACCCGAGTCCGCCCAGGAACATGTGGTACGAAGTGCCAAGGGAGCCCCCAGCTCCTGCGTCACAACCACCTCCTGAAATCTTTCCCTGGGAACGACATCGACCTCCGCCTTTGAGAAGCTTTGCCGGGGATGCACCAGCACCGCCGCCGGCTCCTGAGGAGCCTCCATCTTGGAGTGAGCATCGGGAGGAATCATCTATCCTGGGGTCGGTAACGACGGATGCCAAAAGCGAACCGTCAACGCCGACCGCGCCAACGGCCGTCGGGTCTGCGCCGTCAGATCCTTGGACCTCTTTTACACGTGTGAACGCGTGGGATGAGGTGCCGGAGATTGAACGCTATGTGGAAGGTCTCCAAGGGCACCGTCGTGGAAAGAGCCAAGGATTTGCCGGGCGTCTTGGCGGGCTGAGGAGCTCAGGATTGACCAATTTCCCTCTGCGTGGCTTCAAGCTGACCGATTTCCCTACCGAGGCGGAACGACCCAGCTTGCCGGTCACTCCAGCTCCGGTCCGTCGTCAGCCATTCTGGTCTGGCGGTGATGCCGGAGCTGGCGAGGAGGAGGCGCCACGACAGCTTCCAGAGGCGGAGGGAGTGCCTACCCAATCCGAGTGGGTATGTGTGCACGGAAGAACATGGGGACCTGCAGACTGTGTTTGTGAGTTGACTGACATGGTGCTACGTCACCAGGATCCAATGGAACGACTACAGCAATTGGCCCGGCGCCAGTCTGAGGTGCTGATGCAGAAGTTTGGGAGCGGCGGGGTTGAGGGCCTAGAGGGCGAATTGGCGGATGCGAGTCGTGAGATCCCATCACGCCCATTGCCCTTCGGGTCTGGAGATGTGAAGTCGCCAACCTATGTTGCGCAGTCGGCTCCCGGCGTGCTCAGTCCCCAGCCGGTAAAAGGCGAGGCGACTACGAGCATCTTGCGCAATATAGGTAGCGCAAACTTCGATCCCGGTCTGGTTCCGAAGTCTTCTATCCCCGAACCCAGCTACTCCGGCCCCGGAGCAGCCTGGGAGAAGGGCGAAGTGATTCCGGAACGAGAGACGCCGCTGCTGCCCACCGAGGAGGAGCGAGATGTGCTCGACACATAGGAGCGACCGGCTGTTAAGTGATTCATTTTGAGTTGCCCAGCTAACACTAACAAAAGTCCGATCCTTTATTAAATCAACATGTATCGACGGAGGATGCGGAGGAAACGACTAATGTAAACGAGTTTGGGACAGATGTGTATGCGCCGGAAATTCAGATCATTGGAGGCATTGTTACTATACGGGTGCCGGAAACTGGGTCATTTCATCTTATTGCTTTTCTTTGTTTCTCTTTATCTTGTACCAACCACTTCTCCTGTCCGATTCTTGTCACCCTTCCGAAGCCATCTGCGTGGGTAGGTCGCGTGGATCAGAGAGGGAATGTTGGAGAATGACGAGGGGGTTCTTTTGTTGGCATCGATGGGCATTGTCTCTTACGTTCATGCATGTGTGAGCGAGCGTCTCCTCATTCTGCTGTTGTTGAAAGTAGGAATACTCTACCCTTTGTTTTAATCCGTGAGCATTCTTTGTTGGCGTAGTACGTTTATCCTTGCTCGTGAACCCAGCCTTGACAGAAGTAGCCAGACACATATTGTGGCGACCGTTTCGCGCCTTGAGGCCCATCGTACCACTTAAAGTCTACATTGTGAGTTGAAGTCAATGTCTTTCTTTTCTAACCACATGAAGCAATGACAGTGGACTCCTCAGGACATCACATCCCGATCAAACACATTCAACCTCGTGTGAGAAACATGTCTCTTCTGTCGCTATCAAAACCCAACTACCTAGTGAGCGACACCCTCTATCAAGGGAACTCACGAGACAATATCAATAAAATTGCAAGTTAAAAATAAAGAAACTCCTCCAGCGCCAAAATGTTGATTCCACGCCGTTTGCCACACTCACGCAAATGCAGTCTCAAATTGCTTGCCCAGAAGTCGGTGGGTGTACTCAACCTCCCAAGACAAATATTCTACACAGGAGTCGATAAAGAATAGCAAGGCGAAATGGCGGTGGGTGGAAAGGTAAAGTCATGGACACAGAGGCTCCACTCATCCTCCTTAGGGCCATGCGCTCGCTATATTTGCTCCTTTTCCCTGTCATCTTCTTCATCTTCGTCGCCGGCGTCCTCGACGGTTGCCGCTCTTCCTTTGCCCTTGGCCAAAGTCTCTTCAGGCAAGTCATCAGAGTCACTTGACTCGCTTGATTCCTCTTCCTCCTTTTGAGCTTCTGCCTTGGGTTCCGCGTTCGTAGCCAGCTGGGTTGCTTCAGCGGCTGCCGTACGGTCTACAGATGCCTCAGCTTGAGCTTCAGCCTGAACAGCGGACTCCCCCTGGTCCAGCCGCGAGCTTGTACCAAACAGCTGCGCGGATCCTCCCCAGTTGGGCATCCGTGGACTGGGCGCCACAACAGGAGTAGGCTCAACATTCCGGGCCAGTTGGGCCGCCGGCGTCGAGCGACGAGTTGGTTGGTCTTCGGCTGGCACTGCTTGTATGGGCACTGGAATAGATTGGGTCTCATTGCTGCGGTTGTCAGTTGACAATGGTTGAACGATGGAAGGAGGTTGGACGGTGCTGGTCTCCCCGTTTGTAGTCGAAGGACCTGGCTGGGGAGAGAGCTGGGATGAGGAACCATCAACTCTTTGTAGTGGCAACAGTGTCCAGCCAGGAGGAATAACAACGCCCTCCGGCAGGTCTGCGCTTCCAGCCGGGATAGGGGTAGTGTTACCAGCTGCCACGTGACGAGCCATCAGAGGGCTCTGGTTTCGTGGAGGAACTGCAGGGAATGTGGGAAAGCCGAGCGGCTGCGTTAGGGCAACCTGAGGTGGCATTTGAGGAAGATATTGCTGAGGTATGGCAGGCATCGGGGGGGCATGGACGCTAGGAGATATCGCAGGCTGAGGCTGGCCAGTCTGCGTTGCTAGATCCTGTTGCTGCTGTCGTTGGCGAAGACGATGGAGTTCAGCCGTCAGTAGTTGAACCGTCTGGAGTTCCTGCTGTGCGTTTTGAAGTGATAGTACTTCCCGCTGGATCATCTGCTCCGCTTGCTGCAACAGAGTTCCAATATTCTGAAGGTTATCTCCAGTCAAGGGCGGGATAGGAGTAGAGGATACAGATTGGGGAGCATTATTGGGAGTCGCGGGCGCAGGTGCGGGCTGGGCCAGGCCTTGGTTGAGGCCACCGGCTTGTGGTAGCCCAAATTGTTGCGCGAGTTCTCGAACCTGTTGGTTATTAGCACCAAACCCAACCCGAAAAGGGCCCAGGTTGAATATTCTTGGGCCACCAGCTCTTTGTTGAGGATCCGCCCCGGCACCATCCTGTTGACCCTGGGCTGCTGCGTCGCCTCCGTTGGCGGCAGGCTGTTGTTGGGCTGCAGGACGTGGCCCAGCTCCGATTTCGATCCGGAGGCCAGCGCCACGCTGCTGCTGTGCAGGACGAGCAGCCTCGGCGCTGGTGACGGGGCTACGACAGGTAGGGCAAACCTGTTGTCGTTCAAGCCAGCTCTTAAGGCAGCCAAGATGCAGAATATGCCCACATGGCAACTTCTTGGGCCGAACCCGATCGATGGCTCCAGGGTTGTTCTCTGGATCCCAAGGTCGCATCTCCTCGCGACAGATGATACAGGTATCCTCCCTTGAAAGCTCCTCCTGGGTGGCGTCTGGGTAGCGATTCATCTCCTGAATTGCCTTACGATAGCGGAGTAAAGCGCCGAGTCGCTTGACAAAGTCACGCGATGTCATAAAAAGATCTCGCATGATATGAATAGGGAGACCGTAGAAGGTGAGCAGCATGAAGAAGAATGCAATGTAAATCCCGAGCTTAATCATGTCTATTGCCGTCAGTTATAAGAATGCGAGAGTGAGATGTGTAGCTTACCGCTCAAAAGGTCCAACCATAGCACCCATTCGCCCTTGGCTGCCCATCCTGGGACTTCAATATCCATCTCATCAATATCGTCTTCACTAGGTAACGGTTCCTGGGTATCCACTTGTTCGCCAGCGGCCTCAGCAGCTTGTCGTCGCCTGATAATAGCTTCCCGCTCCTCCCGAACTTCTTGTCTCCGCTCAGCCAAGCGCTTGCGCTTTTGAGACTCTTGGATGTTTTGTTCGGTAAGTGACAGGGCGTATCGCGCTCCGGTCCGCCATGAACAAGTAGCCAAGACGGCAAACTCGAAGAGAAACATGACCATCATATTAGGTCGAGCTTGCTGGATCACTGTGTTGATTGTGTATCGGAGGATGTAAATGTCGTACATAAAGCTGAGTGCCAGGGAAACGCTCAGGCGAAGATGGAAGAGGCGTGGGTTCGCGGGGGGTTGCTGCTCGAGAACCTCGACTCTTCCGTCACCAATCCATCCCCATACTTTTCCAGTGACCAAGGCAGCGAACATAACGAGGAACCAGGCGCCGATCTCTTCTCTGAATATAGTCATGGCCAGGCATGTTTCCGTAATAGCGAACCAGGCTCGTTCAGTAAGTTGCTCGACTTCTACTGCGCGTAGGGGTCCGAAGAATAGTCGCGTAAGGCCATAGATGAAACTACTGTAGAGGAGCAATGAAAAGTTGACCAGGACCTGGATGCCGTTGTTGATGAGCATGTGACATGGGGGAGGGGAGAGGTCAGGATTCCGGGATCGCGCGGATGCGGGACACCTACCAACAAACAGAAATTGCTCTGAGCAAGATAAACCATGGCCGAATAAAAGTTGGCCCGCTGGTAGAAGGCGGAGAGCACGACGCTGCCCGCGAGGGCGGTCGAAGCCTGCGTGGTGGCATGTTAGCATCGAGTGGGAGACCAAGCCATAGCTCCATGTCGATGGAGCTACCAGCTCGCAGCTAATGAGAATGAGAGACTTACCCCGGCGTACCAGCCCAGCCGCATCTTGGGCATGGGAGGGTTTAACGAGGCGGAGGATTTCTCAAATTCACGGTGAGATGGCTAGTTCACAAGTGCATCCCCATTGTTGAATTCCGCAGCCACGCGTGCAGAGCAAGTAATATGGCTGTCCTCTGTCGCTTGATGCCACGTTAATAGAGTGGCCAGAGACACGATGACGCAGCGCAGGGGTCTTGAATTGGGGCACGTGACACTTATTTATCCTATGCTCGTTTGCAGCACAAGTTGTTTGAAACTGCCGGTGTTTAACCGCCAATGATGGCAATGTGACGAGCAGCACGAGGAAACAGGTGATATGTACAGATTCAGATTTATAAATACTAGTAAATAGTACTGACGATCTCTTTTTAAACGCATACTATATAATTTTTTAGTGAGAGCCGGCGTTTTAAAGTGTGTTGTTCGGCTTTTTAATTTCTACCAATTTCCACCAGTCGAATCAATTCGAGATGCTCACTCGTACTTGTTCGCTTGTTTGGGCCAATGAATTAATCGAAAAGGCAGCCGCCAAATGCGGTGCCGCCTTTCGGTCTCAGGTTTTGTCGATTACAGCGATAAATATCCCGATTTGATGTCTCTTGTTTCATGTAGTGAGTATGAGTGCATCCTCTCCCTACTAGTGTTGACGGTTCAGACAATCCACGTCAATCATGTCATACCAAGTATTACAAGCTCGTGAGGATCCAAAAACATGTAATTCAATTCTAGGCCACACCTAAAGTATTGCATAAAGCATAATATCCATCTATTTAAACACGCCAAATAATACGCGCGACTATTTGAGTAATAGTCAGAGAACTTGAAATGACCAAAAGGTACATGAAGAATGGGTGCTCATGAACTGGGTATTTTGTCATACCACAACTGTATATCAGTGTATTTATGAGAATTTCCTAGAATTTAAATTGGCTCAGAACTCCCAGTGCGTTTTCTTCGGCGGCATTCTGCCCCTCAAATAGTACTTACTCATGATGGTAGACTCGTCATTTTCTAGTTTTCCTCGCAGCAAACACAGTTTCCTCAATATATGCTGGCACAATATTTTATTATACCCTTTGTTCCAAGTTTGTATTCAGTTCCGAGCATTTTTGGTACTCTACAACAAGGATCGGGTTCAAGCTACCAAATGTCTGCTCTCCTGGGAAGTCTAAAGCCTGATTCTACCATAGTCCCCATTACATTTGAGATTTTTTCCTTTTACTTCCAAGTCCTTTATTAGTATTTTCCCTTTGGGCGTTTCGTTACCCCAGGTTCAGTTGCAGTAAAAGCCAGGGATTTGCCGTATTACATAAAGGGGCAGAATACTATTTTACTGACTTCGTGTTGGCAGGGGACTTCCCACAATGCCGAGAGATGTCACTGGTTCAAAATCACTTCGTTCAAGTAGTTGTCAAATTGGAAGAGGTAGAAGCTTCCAGAGCAGATTTAACCAGAGTATAGCGTACGTAGTAAATCGTGTAACCCAGGACCCATCCGACGGAGCATCTAAATATGCCTCTTCTGAAAGCTATTATAAGCCAACTTCTTGCAAGCTATCACAGGCTGGTATTCTTGTGTGTGTCTGAAGCGGAAATATAGGCTTTGATCTGTGAGCTGTTTGATGGATTCGACAGATGTTTTGAACTGCTCAGTCCAGAAAAATGGTTTGCACACTTTTATCACGCCTAGTAATAGCGAAGCTTGATTGTAGAACTAACTTCATTCCTTTCTATCGTCTTCGTTAATTGATTTAGCTTGATGGGTTTTCTTGGACATCCGAGCTTCCTAGGAAAGCGCCAGACGAAGACAAGATCTTTTATAGTCTCGTGTTCTATATCAGCAGTGCATTAAACGTGAACATATAAATATCGAATAGGAAGGCACAAATCCTGATTTTATTGAGTTGAATTTCTATTCTAAGTTTTTATCTTACATTGCCTTTAGGCTGCAGCAGTTGATTGTTTTGGACGAGGGCATTCATCCCAAAGTTTTGGAAAGCTTGTCATGATCCGCTCCTTGGTCAATTGACTAGGTCTGAGACTTTTCTTTTCTCAAAGGAACAACAACTTTACAATTATCACAATATAAATATCAAATTATTTATTATTCTTGGTCTAAAAATGCAATATCTTATCTAGTTCTTTTTCATCAGCCCCTAGTGAATGGCTCTGATAAATCTGGATGGACGCCAACAGCCTTCAGCTAAGTTACTCGAACATGTACCCAGTTCAATTAATGGCGATATCCTTTTGTCTATAAGAATGAGACCAAGAGAAATCAAATATGAAGACAAGAAGCATTTCAAAGCCAGAAAGGTGCAATTTAAGCAGACATCGATGATATTCGTAATTGGAAGTGGTAGCCATCAACCGAGGCACACGTTGAAAGACGACCGAGATTCAAAACAGCATTTCATCGTCTGATTCATCACAATAATACATGCCAATTGTTTTACTGCAAGCACAAAGTTTCGTCAGACAAAATTACCTGTTGTTTTAACTTGTTATAGTATCAACTGTGCACCGCCACTACAGCCACAATCTACAAGCCACACAAAAAGTCAGCGACAACACCGAGAAGCAGTAAGACGAAGCCCTGTGAGATTGAAGCCGCTCAGTCAGACTTTCACATCCGGTGAGAGTCTTAGTATAATATAATAGCAGTGAAATACCCCCCTTCCTGATAGTCTCTATTGGCTCGGAGATCTCACCCAGTGACGTGGAGCTTAGCAAGTCATCTCTACATGGTCAATTTTTTTCTTTGAGTATCCCAGGTCAACTCACTTGTCAATATCGGAATATGGCGACCATGATGCCAATCATCACCCCTTCCCTGCTGGCGCACATTCGCAAGCACCCGAACCTACCTCGAAACTCTTGGTATTTCATCACTGCCACGACCCTGTCTATCCTAAACAGGCCCGACGAGCTTCCCAAGGTGTACAGCCATGCCATCGAAGAGGGTGCAGCCACAGCCGACGCCTCTGGGCGGGAGTCTCAGCTCAGTATATCCAGGAAAATACGCGAGGCTCTTATAAAAGCCGCGGCCGTTGGGGGGATACCAAAGGTACGAGAGAGTGGACGCCACACAGCAGGTTCATGGCCCGTTCTGATGTAGTCAGTAGACCATCAATGCGTTGATGGCGTTGAAGAGTGCTACGCCAGAAAAACTTCTCGACACGCCAGGTATCGAGGGTACATCTTCACGGTTTCGGGACATTTACGATACCCCGTCATCTGAGGTAATGCAGCGAGGGCAGACATTTTTTGACAAGCTCTATGGGAAGATATCCAGGAGGGTCATGGGACAAATGGACCGGTCAGGTTCAGAAGACCTCGGACTGGTAGCACGGTTGGTCTACGGGCATGTCCTCAGTAACACTGACGTACTGACGCCAGCGGAAACTTCATTCGTCCTCATTGCCAGCCTTATCCCCCAAGATGTAAGCAGCAAACTCATGTCAGCGCGGCCCGATGACTAACGCGGACAGGTTAATCCCCAGCTCAAAGGCCACCTACGAGGTGCGCTGAATGGAGGAGCCAGTGTGGATGAGGTACGGGCTGTGAGGGATGTCGTCATCCAGATATGCGAGGCGTCTGGTATGCAGAAACTCGGCCAAGATGTTGTTGGTAGATGGGGATGGAGGACCGATGTTGCCAATGTGTAGAGCCGTTGGGCGTTAACGCAGGGTCACAGGCGCCACACAGGCATGAGGGATATGGTGACAGGCTACATAAGCCTCTAGATATATACCGTAACACAAGAAGAAACAAATATCCAAAAGATGTTGATGTAAATGCTAAATTGTAGTCCGGTTCTCCATCCAGCCCTACCTACCCTAAACCTCATATCGCCCCCAACCAAGTCCAGTACGCCTTACACAATGTCGATCACCACGGTTCTCAGATACACAGAATTTCATTTTGTCATGCATGTCATCAATAATTCTGACATGCTACGTCATGCAGACGCCCGGCTAGTCGGTGTACAGACGCGCCCGTCTTGCAGCAGAATCTTTGACGAATTCCCCTACACGGAAGTGCAACAAAAAGTGCCATTCCAGTATTTAGAGCGAGATGGAGATCTTCATGGCGCTGTCCGGAGCAAAGGAACCCCCCCCCGTGGTTGCGCTGTGCCCGTTGCAAATATGATGGAGCCGCTGGGGGGAGTGTGATCAAGTGGCAAGCCAAGACGAGCCAGCATGCCTTCAAACAGCGTTCCGACCGTTTCCTGTCCGCCTGCTTCTGGTTTGGAGATATGGAGTCTGACACTTTGAGGCAGACGCTCGCGAGCTTGTTCCCCATGTGCGGCATCAGGGCCGCGCTCTAAGCGGGAGGATAGGCGACAGGCGAGAGTAGGACGGAAATGGTTCCGCGATTAGGCGAGCTCGCAGATCAGAAAAAAGTGTCGTCTCCATTCTGACGCCGGGGGTCACGCGCCAAGCATGGGGTCAGGGAATGGGAGATACGGGCTAAGACAGACAAGGTGTCGCCCAGAGAAGGGTGGCTTGGGACCAAGAGGACCGGGGACCGGGGCCGGAGACCGATGCGACGGGGTGTGCCAAAGCCAAAGCCAATGCCGCGCGCTGCCACCCGTTCGAGGCCAGCCATGAGGCCCAATTTGGCATCATGAGTGATGCTTGACCGTCACTAGATACCACTGCCATCGTAGCTCCAACGCCACAAACGCTATTGCCTTGCACCTGCCGACGGACGCTTGAGTGCCCCGTGTGCCTTTCCCGTCCCAAGGCGAGGGGGAAAAAACGGCAATTAAGCTCACCAGCTTGCAAGCCAAAACGTTGATACATGAGACAAGACTTGTCCTAGCTTTCAACAGTCTCGACCATGACTAGATCTAAAGACAATTTTTTTTTGGGGCCTCTCGCCCGCCACGTCAGACACTTGCTGAAAGCACCAGAGACAGGTAACTCGACCCCTCCATCGCTGCTCCCAGCCTAAAACCATCATGACACCGCACAAAATACCAAGACATCAACAACCCCGCAAGACACAGGCTCAAGTCAAGGTTTCGTAGTCTTTTCTTGGTCTGGCCCCCAGTCTTTGCCCTGCCGAACCCAATCTATTTCGGTGGTTGGCAATGCCAATGTACAGATACCTGTACCAGTACATGTGCGTATTGCAGCTCGACTAAGTCCAATCTATCCGCACCTTGCGCCCGGGTCTGGAACAAAGAGGTAACATCGCGGCTCCTGTAGGTTCAGTTTTTGTTAAACCATTGCATTTAATTGCCCCCTGCGGGAGGAATCCTTCGTCTGTGCCGATCTCGCCGGGGCGCAAATCACTCTGTACTTCCGCGGCATCGCGTTCCATGCCCTGTCTGTATGTAGGCCGGAGGAGCAGGTACATCGAATGCCTTGCCTCATAGGGAGACGATACAGTGGGCTGCGGAAACAGACCGATCGGCCGCCCCCAGTCAGTTCTGTTCAGGGATTAGCCATACTGGAAGGAGAAACGCCCACCCA
>NAGG01001686.1:0-12015 GCA_003031705.1 Calonectria naviculata
GCCCTCATCTGATGAACGAGGGGCCCAGAGGGCCTTGGGAGCTGGGCGCCCCGCACATCGCCCCTGGCTAGCGACCTTCTCGAAGACTTCTGTGCCCAGGGCTGACGAGATGATGTGCGTCAAGCGGTCGTCGTCGTGTTCCGTTATCTCTGCGTGGTGGTGTGTCCTCCCCCCCCCGTCCCCCGTCCCCGTCCCCGTCCCCTGGGCGCGGCCTTGGCTGTGCTTCCCGTGTCCTTATCTCTACGCAGGCCTTGCTATCTCTCTCCCTTCTCGGTGAAGCCGGTCAGAATTTTTTCCCCTCTGCTATACCCGCAAGCGCCCGTTCATGCAACGTCGGTCTTCCGGCTTGGCGCGGGTCGCATGGTGCCTGTTTTGCGTGTCGCCCAGCACCGGCGCTCCGTCTGCCAAGCGCGACGACCGGCGCCGTGTGTCAACGACAAGAGGGCGTGTGACGAGGACCCCCCGAAGTCTCTCCCCCTTCGCCTCCGCATTTTCTCCTCGTCACTCCTCCTTTCCCTCTCCGCAAAAACCTGGGGCAGCCAGCGACAGGTGGTCGTTTCCATGGTTTTTCCAGCTCGAGCGCCTCAGCCGGTCAGCATGTTGACGTAAAAGTTACCACGTTGAGCCAACTCAATCTAAGACTCGGTGTGCGGGGAGTATGGGGAGCTCCATCATCCCATTACTCGTTTAGGGGACTAAGAGAGAGGGAAAAAAAAAAAAAAGAGGAGCCTCCCCGTTTTTCCATCATTCGCCTCTCTCTCTCTCTTTGTCAGTCTGTGTTTTTTGCCTCAAGAGAGCCCGGGCCCATGGGGCCCTGCTCCAGCCGTGCGCGGACCCGTCGCGGTTTCGTTGACACATAGCAACAGGGCACGCAGCCAAGCAGAGGCCCGCGTGCGGCTCTGTCGTCGCAGTGCCGGGCCCGCATTAGGTAACCGCAATGGCCGATCCACACTGGCATCACGACGCCTGGTCTCTGAACAGCGTCGGCTTTTCGGCACCGCGTCTGGGATCAGCATCGGGGCCTCATGTTGGATTTGATTTGCTTTGCACTCGCCTTCCCAATTGGACCCCCCGGTGGGGTCTGGGGTTTTCTCTGGTCCTGTCGAGCGGCAGCCAGACTGAGACCTGGGACATGCTGGGCCCCCCGGTTTCCTGGAGTAGAGATGTCCGGCAAATCCACAATTCGACGCACACACACACACACACACACGCTCACACACACGTACGTACGTGTGTTAGTTAGTCCTCTCTGTATGTGTCCCATGTATTAGTCCCCTCCCCATCATCACCGCACCGCATCATATCCACCCGGCTAGAATCCCTCTAGAACAGGGTTTCTCCGTGCTGTACCCCTCCTCTCTCGCGTCCCTCTCTCGGGCGCTCTCCCAGTCTTCCTCGAAACGGCAATCCTGACCATGGCCGGTGGATCTGTATGCCCTCGACCCACCCGCTGCACTCTACACCTAAACTTCGGCCTCACTCTCGGGTCGAAACCCTTTGCCTTCTCCTCTTGCTTATTTATCTAGACCTCCCTCCCCCCCTCTCTTCTCTTGTAGCTCCCGTCATACAGAACATTCTTCTCTCCTTCTTCCTCCCCCTCCTCCCTTCCTCCTTCCCAAACTTCATTCTACTTCTTCCTTCTTCGTGTCTTTCCAATATACACTAGACAGAAGAAAAATTTACACTTCACACTGGTCTGTGAACAAAGAGAAAACATTATATAGACTTCCCCCACCACCACTTGCAGCAATCAAAGAAGATCTGCCAACATGGATTCCATTACGACTCCAGCCCACCAAGCCCACGCCGACAACAAGCACTCGGAAAAGGTTGACGACATGCCTACCCGAGACGCCCTCTTCGACAACACTACAGGCGAGATCTCCGACCTGGACGAGCGCACCCGCGCCGACCTGGAGAAGCAGAAGGCCGCCGAGGGCAACGCCCACTTCCACCGTCTCGGCTGGAAGCGTCTCACCGTCGTCCTCATCGTCGAGGCCATCGCCCTCGGCTGTCTCAGTCTGCCCTCCGCCTTTGCCACCCTGGGCATGGTGGCCGGTGTCATCCTCACTGTCGGTCTTGGTTTCATCGCCATCTACACCTCGCACGTCGTCGGTCAGGTCAAGCTCAAGTTCCCCCACGTCTCCCACTATGCCGATGCTGGTCAGCTCATCTGGGGCAAGTTCGGCTACGAACTGGTCGGTGTCATGTTCTCGCTGCAGCTCATCTTCCTCGTCGGCTCCCACTGCTTGACCGGTACCATTGCCTTCCTCAACCTGTCTGACAATGCCATCTGCTCTCTCGTCTTCGGTGTCATCTCCGCCATCATCCTGCTCATCATTGCCCTGCCCCCCTCCTTCGCCGAGGTGGCCATCCTGGGCTACATCGACTTCGTCTCCATCATTGTCGCCGTCTTCATCACCATCGTCGCCACCGGTGTCCAGGCCCACGACTCCCCCGCGGGTCTCTCTGGTGTCAACTGGTCTGCCTGGCCCAAGGACAACCTGAGCTTCACCGAGGCCTTCATTGCCATCACCAACATTGTCTTTGCCTACTCCTTCGCCGTCTGCCAGTTCTCCTTCATGGACGAGATGCACACCCCCCAGGACTACGTCAAGTCCATCTGGGCCCTGGGTCTCATTGAGATTGCCATCTACACCATCACCGGTGCCACCATCTACGCCTTTGTCGGCCAGGACGTCAAGTCCCCCGCCCTTCTCTCTGCCGGCCACACCGTCTCCAAGATCGCCTTCGGTATCGCCCTCCCCGTCATCTTCATCTCCGGTTCCATCAACGGCACCGTCGTCGGTCGCTACATCCACGGCCGCTACTACAAGGACTCTGTCATCCGCTACATCAACACCAAGATGGGCTGGATCACCTGGATTGTCCTCATCACCATCATCACCATTATCGCCTGGGTCATCGCCGAGGCCATTCCCTTCTTCAGCGATCTCCTCTCCATCTCCTCCTCGCTCTTCATCTCCGGCTTCACCTTCTACTTCCCCGCCCTCTTCTGGTTCATGCTCATCAAGGAGGGTCCCTGGTACTCCAAGCAGAACCTTCCCCTCGCCATCCTCAACGGCCTCTGCTTCCTCATCGGAATGATCGTCCTTGTTGGCGGTACCTATGCCAGTATCGATGATATTGTAAGTTTTGCCACAAAACACTCCCCATCTAAACCAGTCACTAATAAACATCACAGGTCACCCAGTTCCGCGAAGGCACTGTCCGCGGCGCTTTCACTTGCGAGCCCATTGCTTAAAGATATTATACCCATAAACTAGTAGCATCAAGAGGTCGCTATTTTCTTATTTTACATAATTAGCCAGTCTATTGTCTTAAAACTTGTCTATAAAGATATCCAAATATATATTCTGTTTCTGTATGAACCCATTGATCGGACTGCGCCGACTTGACGCTTCAAAAAAACGTACCATGTATTGTGCTTGGCCCCGTGCACCTAGCGCGTCTATGACTCGAGCCAATGCAACCCCGAGCAAATCCCGACACTACGAGCACAGTGGAGCAATTTACGGAGCGCGGTTCGAGGCACTTGGCATTTACTAATTAGCGCCGAAGAGAATTTTTGCCTCCTAAACCGGCGGCTCAGGCTGTTGGAAAGAAAGTGCGGCTCAACGCACTGATGCCCGGGGGTCCATGCTGGGTCCTATGCGATGCATTGATCCTCATGCGTCGTGACCAGAACGCTGGAAAAGTTACATCGGGAGCTTGGACAGGAAGAGTATAGAGAGGGAAAAAAAAAAGGGAAAAATTTCCACTCTCGTCCGTCTAGGTGATGAGTCGCTTGAGGGTGGAACCTGCAGGGGGAGGGAGGAGGATCATGGTCGACCAGTAGTGCATTTGCTGCGAACTATGCTCCACTCGAAAGCTTCCTTGGATACGTGTCCAACCAGATTCAAGGTGATTACCGGATCGGACATGTTGATGAATACGACATCTCCGAGGCGCCAGAAGATCCTGCCGATCCCAGCATGCGATAACTCTGATACAAGGCCAACATATGACCGCTGTGGTCGAACCGAGCTGTGTGTAGAAAGTTAATTCGTCGAAAAGATAGTGTTATCAGATTGAAAACGTCATGTCCAGATGGAGAAAAAGGTAGAGATATGAAGGTTGAAGCCATGTTTCTTGTTTTCGGTATAGAGTTGTACGGCAGCATAGAGTTTTTGGGTTTCGTGGAGATATCAAAGTCTATGGAAACGGATAGAGTTCAACTGCTAGAGACGAACTCGGTGTTGATGGACGCGCCGCAGAACGGCATTGGCTCGACGGGCTGTATAGAGTGCGATCCTTAAGCTGCTGCCTAGAATATTGTGCAATTAAGTTTTGCAAGATGTATTGCGAGATCAAGACGATCCCCAAACCAACAACCATCAATCAACAAAGGTTAACATGATTTTGACCAAGCACGAGGCGTTGCCTTATCCGCGACTCTAATCAGTGCTTTGGATTAGGATTTCCTATTGTCAATTTTTATAGATAAGAAATCAGCTTTATAATTTTGGCTGAATATGGATATAGTTTAGGTTTTGGAATATGATGCGGATATGACCCCAAAATAGTGGCGTTCAACTGAGCCACTGAAACCGCTAGCATACAACTGTCATTTAGGTCGGTACCGGATTTCCCGAGTGCGTTGAGATACCCGGGGCGTTGACAGTAATTATTAAGATTTTGTTATAATTGCACACCTTGCTCTCAGGATAGAAATTAGTCTTTGTGGATGCACCGAACAAGGCATACCGTGGTGGTAGATAGAATTCATGGCTGGTGAATGCCGTGTTCTACCCATGTTTGAAAAAAAACAAGGACAATGGCATTGTGTTTCAGAATGAGCAAATGTGACTGCGAAACAACCAAGCACCATCTCAACTTCAACAATGCTTTATTGGAGCACAAGTATTTCCGGTGAATCAGCCGAGGTATAACTGAACCTTGTTTGAGTCACTCGCCGTAATTAACCATGCAGTCTCACAAACAACAAGGCCACTAACATGACACCGCAGACGCCCTATCTACGGGCCATTTCTTATCGCACCTATCTGATTGCTCGATTCTCTGCTCTTGTCTCAATACTCCGGGCGGGAACCACTTCGGCTGTGATTGTGATTGTATGTGATTGCGTTTAAGTGGGGCCGGGCTGATGATGTGCTTTCCAGCCGCGATGACGCCTCATCTTAACTCGAAGAACAAAGACATTTTTCTTTCTCCGTAACGTACGCGCCAATCCGTTACGCTGACCGTTGCAAGAGCCGCGTGTGGCGTAGGAACACAGAGGCATTTGAGACCAATTCCGGAACAAGGAAAAAAAAAATGACGGTCCAGCGCAACGACTCAGACAATGCCACCGAGACATCGAGGCTGCTGCTGCACGGCGCCGATTCCGAAGGCGACGCGCTGATCCGGACGCCCGCCTACGGCTCCGTGATTCCCGACTGCGAGAACCCGGAGCTGCCAGCGCCTTCGGCAGCAGACTCCAAGCCATACAGCAACGCGTACATTGCCCGCGTCGTCGGGGCTCTGCTCATTGGTAAGTCGCACGCCCAAACGGCGAGATGCGGGGGTGAAGCTTAATTGAGGGCAGGTGTCTTTACGTCAAGCATCGATGTCTCATTGGTGCTGGCGACGCACCCCGTCATTGCGTCCGAGTTTGGCGACCTGGAGGATTCGAGCTGGCTGTTTATCAGTTTCAGCCTTGCGGGAGCGGCCACGCAGTCATTGGTATTTTACAAATCTTCTTTTTAAGAAAGAAGTATCTAATTCAGATTGCAGTATGGAAAACTTAGTGACATCTATGGGCGGAAACCCGTCTTGATGTTCAGCTATGGCTTGTTTGCTGTTGGATGGTAGGTCTCATGATGGTTTTGAATTGGACCATGCTAATCGTTCAACAGTGCCTTGGTGTAAGTCTGACCTCTGCGACAATTGGGATTGGATACTAACAAAACCAAGTGGAGTTGGCCAAACAATGTGGCAAGTAATCTTGGGTAGATTAATCTCTGGCTCAGGAGGCGCCGGCATGATGACGCTGGCTTCGGTCATCATCACTGGTATGAAAAATAAGAGACAACCTGAAAGATTTATACTGACACCAGCTTAGATCTTGCTCCACTGAGAGAGGTGGCATCCTGGCAGAGCTATATGAATGTCATTGCCACTGTTGGCCGAAGCATTGGCGGTCCGCTGGGTGGCCTGCTGGCGGATACAATCGGATGGAGATGGTTAGTTGGCCGTTATTTCATTTGAACTAGATTTAACGTGAAACCAGGTCTTTTCTCGGACAGGCTCCCGTATTTATTGCCGCCATGTTTCTCTGCGGACTCATGCTCCCCAGCAGCATGTCCCACGGCGAGAATGCAGATGAAAGCGACTTGAGAAGCCGCCTCGGAAGAATAGACGGATTCGGTGCCTTTTTCCTCGGCAGTGGGCTTCTGGCTCTGATGATGCCGATAGAAATCGGAGGCCAGAAGGTTCCCTGGAACCATCCCCTCATCTTCTCGCTGCTGGGAGCCGGCGTCTTGTTTGTCGTCCTCTTTGTGCTCACAGAGGCTCGCTGGGCCAGGGAGCCAATTTTCCCGCTTCATCTGTTTCGTCGACGCAACGTCGTTGCATCGTTTATCATCATGGCCTTGCAGAATGGAGCACAGGTCGGGGTAAGTTTACTTTCCAGCTAATGACCGATGTATTGCTAACACGGCATTCCAGATGATGTACTCGGTGCCGTTGTACTTCCAGGTTACTCAGCGTGCGTCGAGCACTGTTGCCGGCGCCCATCTTTTCCCTGCGGTACTTGGAAACACCGCGGGAGGAATCATTTCCGGAATCATCATCAAAAGGTAACAGAGCGGCTGACTTGATATTGGGAGAGGTGTTAACAAGGCAATAGGACCGGCAAGTACAAGGGACTGATCATAGCTTCCGGTCTTTTCTCGATTCTTAGCTATGGTTTGATGCTCGTGCGATGGCAAGGGCACACCGGGTGGTTGGAATCGCTTTATATTATCCCTGGGTAAGTCTTTTCCAAAATTGAATTTGACTAAACCAACGCTTACCTCGCTCTCTGCAGAGGTCTGGGTACCGGTATCGCCCAGAGTGCCGTATTCATTGCGCTCCAAGCCGCTATCGATCCCAAGGATAAGGCTGTTGCCACGTCTGGGTTATTCCTCACTATTCCTATTGGCGTAATCGTCGGACTTGCTGCTTCAAGTGCGGTGATGCAAGCTGGTCTGAGGCAAACTGTGCAGATCGAATTGTCGAAGCTCGGAATGGACTCGTCCTTGATCAAAGAGGTTAGTAGCACCCTTGACATCTATAGCATTACATGAGAGTCCCCTAACAACCTGATAGGTAATCAAAAAGGCCACTGAGAGTGTTACCTTCATCGATGAAGCACCGAAAAAGGTGTCCCAGGTTCTTGTTGAGGCCTACATTAAGGGAATCGAGTATAGTCATGGTAAGTTTTCCGCAGAATCTCGAAATAAGACTTGCTAACTTTCGCAGCCATGTCGATTCTGTTTTCGTCGCTGGCATTGGTCACCGCAATTCTGCTCCGAGAGCGTAGCCTTTGATTTGGTGGTTTTCTCTAGAGATTGACAAAAAAAGGAAGATAGACTTGAGTGATATCAGTTATGTCGTAGATCTATTAACTTTAAGGAAATATCGGGTGCGTCCCAGGCAATTAGTATACATAAATATTTGATCGTTACAAAAG
Source organism: Calonectria naviculata (assembly GCA_003031705.1). NCBI lineage: Eukaryota > Fungi > Ascomycota > Sordariomycetes > Hypocreales > Nectriaceae > Calonectria > Calonectria naviculata. Next base: position 7,736 of record NAGG01001686.1, read on the forward strand.
AGGTATCTTGAAAAGGAAAAAACCGCCCTCCAGTCATCCGTTTTTATATTCAGGGCTCAGCCCCGGTGCTGTATTTAGAAATTTGTTTCGCGGAATCAGGCTGCTTGCACACGTACAGCTCCTTACCGCGGCTCTTGTAAGCAACCTTCTTTGAACACAAGTTGCAAAAGTGCTCGATGTCGAACGACCAGTTTCCTATGTACGGAGCCGCCACTCCACACACGGTGGTAAATAAGAGCAGTACTGCTTGGATGCTGCCATTTGTGTTAGCATCGTAAATCTATCTTTCTAGTTGAGCGCTCTTACTGTGTTCTATTGGAGGGCTTCTTCTTGACCTCTGTCATTGACTGTCTCTCGCAAAACGGGCAATCAATTCGGTCGGGCTCGTCTCCAAGTAGGTGCAAGGGCGTCACGGTGTTCAAGGTGCGTTCCGATATCGACATCATCTCCATCTTGTTCAAGTCTGGCACCGCCGTCTCCTTGACGACGGCCTCCGGCAACGAGCTATCAATTTGAGGGATTGCTACCTCTGGTAGTGTGCTGAGATTGGTTCGCGATGCTGAGGCAGATGTGGCCGCCTCGGGCAGTGTGCTGTGGCTGGCTTCTGGAAGCGTGCTGGGAACGGTCTCCGGGAATGACTCTGGCACCACCTCGGGCAGGTCCATCCAGCTGGCCCTTTCACCATTTGACCTGATGGCCAGTGGGCTGGGCCTTGCCAATCCCTCCTCCGTCTCATCAGGGACGGGCTTCTTAAAGTCGGGTGGGTATTTCTCGCTGGCGGTGGGCTGCGTGTCGACGTTCATCGTGTCTGAAGGAGTGTAGGGTGGAGGCGATATCGTAGAGATGACCAACTCCCCGGTCATGGAAGCCTCCGAAGTCATTGGCGACACCGTAAAAGCGGCCGAACTCTGGGAGTTGTATGATGGATTAGAGTCTTGCATCCTGGATGAAGCTGCGTTAGTTAGGTTTTTGGGCGGGTCGCTCATCATCTTAAACTTACTTGGCTGTTTTGACAGTTTAATGCGCTCTGGGAGATGACAGGTGAAGGGCCAAGAATGACATGACCAGTGGTCTAGATATAACAGACGTGGGGGAGGGCGCCTCTCTTAAACCAGATTCGTATTCTGCCTTTGCCAAGGTCCAGGGATAGGCTAGGAACTGCCGATTGCCACAGCCCGCCGGTGGAGAAACCTGCCACGGCAGCGGGAACATTACGAGGCTCATTAGTTGGGAAGCGTTGCATAGAATGAGGCACTGGCCTCGTCAGTGCAACTCACTTTCTGCTTGTTGGGCTGGGGGGTATGGCCGAGCCTCGAAGCCACACCCCTGTCGTGCTTCCTTGCCTAGTGTGCACATCTTTTGCTCGGCGCTCCATATCGGTATTGGCCCAAACGCCGTCGTCTGTCAATCTCCCTGCACAAGAATCCAGCCAGCGGGGGAGGGGGGAGCCTCTGCAGATATGTAAAAGCCGGTTTCCAAGTCTCAAGACACCGCACCAGGGCCGGACCTTCCGGAATACCGCCGTGACGGTCTGGACTCTTGGGGCTGTGAAGATTATTTTAAGCATATTATCTTGCGACATTTTGCAGCTTTTTTTTCTTTTTTGCTGAAAAGGCCCGTTGTCGACAATTCGTGTCTAGACTCTACCGCTTTGGCCCTAGCGGCCCAACCAGGATCAAAACCGAAACCGAAGGCGAGAGCGGGACCGACCAAAAGGGGACCCCCGACCGCTAATCTAATCCGTGTTGAGCACTGTCAGAGGGCTTGAGTTTGAGGGGATCAGCCCTGTGAGTGCTAGGGCATAAACTGTACTGCCTTAGACTGTGTCTGTTTGATCAATCGGAATGGCGACATTGGGCGAGACTCGCCTTGGTGGGCGACGCGATGCGATACCGACGTCTAACTTGTCTGTGCACGGCGTGGTTTTTCGTCTCAATTTAGCACATTCTCGCCTAGCGGGGAAGGCTGTGACGGGCTGCAGACGAAAAAGTGTATGTGTTGTTGTTTTGGATCTAGATCTTGGCAAAAATAGACTTACTGGTAATCTTTATCAGACCCTGGGATGAGAAGAGACTTGATATAAAGTCACGTCTCTTGCCGTGATGGATTCATGCTCGGCATCAGACAAAGACATCCATCGCTTTGGTTATACAATTGTTTTCTCATTTCTTCAAAAAGTTTCAACTCGTTTCGATACAACATAGAATCCTTTCAAGATGAATCTGCAGTCGCTCAAGAAGTTTGCGCCTTACTTCGCTCCTCGATTCAAGTTGCCAGTCCACGTGGTCCAGATTACATTGGCTATTGTGGTAGTTGCCCTCTCCGCAGCCCGAATGACATTGAAGAATGCTCCACGAGGACGAGGATCGACCATGGGCTTGGGTATGGTATGTTGGAACCTCTATCTTCCTATCCTGTTTCAACAACTAACAGTATCAGGGTGTTAAATCCATCGTCATCATCTTATATCAACTCCTTACCGAGCACGTCCCTGCCCTGAACCGTTGGGCAAGCCTCAAGGCTTTTGCCATTCTCAACTGCTTGGAGATTGTGTTCTGGGGAGCTGTTGCTTTCCTTGTCTTGCGAGGAAACCTCCAACAATGCGATGGCACCGGATGTACACTGGGCTGGGTCATCGTTGCTTTGGGCATGGTTCTGAAGTATGTAACAAGTGGTCCTTAGCCTTATCAGGAAACCGTTTACTGACATGTACTCTAATTTTAGCTTCGTTGCACAGTATGCCGCAATAATCAGCGTTTTGGACTACCTTCACTTCCGCAAGAACAAGGCTCACAGGGGAGACAAGGTGGAGTCACCGGTTGACCAGGAGTCCCTGTCCAATATCGAGCCGGCCACCCGCCACTAAGCACAACAACTTGCGCTACTTATGAAAGGGAGGGGATGACGGAAAACCTTTTGTGCATCTTTTTTTTCTTTGTGTTTTCCCTTTTCTTTTTTTTTTCTTTATGTCGGCAATTGGAATAGAACAGTTAGCGAGAGCAACGGAAGAGTTATGAGTAAAAGGTCACTGTACTGCCTGCAATCTAGATATCCAGATCGAGTCACTTGGACGAAGAACTTTTTTGATTAGATGAATGAAATTCAACACTGAATTAGAAAAACAAAAAGAAAAAATTGTATCATATTTTGCGGGCAAGGATCCTGAAGTGACTTTGAAACAGTGCGGCTAAGTCGGTGAACAATATCAATCTGTTGTGGCTGTGTGTCACAAGTGGACCTTGGCAATGGTATATAAGAATGTGCGGCATCCCGCCCACACAGATCCTATCGATTATCTTTTTTTCTCTCAAAGTACGTCAATCATATCCCTATTTCATTTCTCATATGGGCAACCAAGGCTTGGAAAATAAAAATGGTGTTTCATAAATCTATACCGCTTAATGCTCCGTCATCATCAAAGGCCATTCCATCGCCGCTGCCCAGCTCGGGTCTAGGACGCTCATGATATTGGTAACAATGCTTCTCCCCCATCCTCGCAGATACCAATTGTCTCTCCCCGACTCATGTAATGATACGCAGTAATGGGCTATCACGAGCAGGGCGATCGGGTGGTTTCGCCGTATAAGTTCCATAAATTCCTCGGACAAGGATATGGTGAAGCTCAGGGACACTCGCAGGGACGGAACCTCGGTTGTGGCCATGGCAAACCCAGCCCAATGGAGCACGCCATCTATTGCCTCTTGGCAGATGGAGCGTTCGTCTGGGTGGATGGTGTCGGGAATATTGATCTGCTGGAGGTGCTCCATGATCGACGCCACAAATGGGTCGTGCCCGCTACCCCCTTCCTGGAAAAACAAGCCTCTCATTGAACCCCGATGTAGCATATACGTGTATGAGTCGAGAATCTTACTCATGCCGCGAGTGAGCTGGAATACGTCTAATAAATCTTCAAGTTTGGGCTCATCATTCACTTTGCCGTAATCTGAAAAGGCGGCAAACGCGTTAATAGTAAGTATTGAAGACGCCACGAAGACCTCGTGGCATGTTTCCTCCTTGATTTGTGAGAGGGCAGTCCGCAGGCCGTTGATGGCCTTGTTCTGGTGCAGCGAGGCGCAGATGGAGTAGTGGCTGTATCGATCCGGATGCAGGTGGCTCTGGTGGTGAGCTGCGACGGCTAGAACTTGGTGCAGAAGGAAGATGTGGGACAGTGCCAGCTTGGGCACCTCAGTCTGCCACATCTGGCGCAGTTCGGAGGCTCGCGGTAGGGTTGCGTAGGTACATGATGTGTAGTGGTGCATGAGCTCCAGGTCGGTGAGCCA
>NAGG01001690.1:0-10116 GCA_003031705.1 Calonectria naviculata
GTATTATAAATATAAATATTAAAGCAATAAAAAGCTAGGATTATTTAGTATCTATAATAAATAATAAAAAATACTATAGTAATTAATAACTAGCTTAAGTTACTTAACTTAGATAACAAGATTTAAGATTAATAAAATATATAAGCTAAGTTAATAATATAATTTATAATTAGTAAGCTTAAAATCTAATTTATACTCTTTAAGTATTATATTAATATATTAGCTATTTATCTAACTATCTCCTTTAATACTATAAAGTATTAAGTACTTAAACCCTACTATAAGTAAGCAACTATATTATTTAGCTTACACTAAAAATATTAATAAATTTATCTAACTATCCTTTATATATACTACATAAAAATAGCATAGAATAGGTTAGGCTATTACTCTTATAGACTTTAAAGTAAGATATAATATCCGCAATAGCTTGGATATAATAGATAGGTTAGGCAAAGAGAAGTTATAGGGTGCCTTAAAACCCGCAACGCAATGATCGCAGAGATGTTTGAAGATGTGGGATAGTATCTCTAAGGGTATAGTGGAAAGGGACACTATGGTGTAGATAACTGTAGTGGTTTGTAGGATTGAACTTTAAAGCTTCATGAATCTCCCGTGGAGAGAGGGTTGGAGCTCCTGTTGATAAAGAAGATTGATGAGGAAGGCCAGAAAAAAGCGTCAAGTACATATAATTTCTAAAGTATAAACTTGTGTTCGGAGATGCCTTATTTTGAGTTTTTTTTGGGGGACAGAAAACTTTGTAGCTGGCGGCTTCTTCTTTCAGGAATATGACGAAGAATAAGAGAGTGCAAAGCCCATGAGTTTGTGAGGGGTGTATGGTCAAGTCAGCAGGTTCATGATCATTCTACTAATTTCCATTCGAGCCAGTTAATCATTTTCGGTACAGCGTTGAACTATCTGGTATGAGTCTTCACCTTGCTGGCCGTATTAAACTTTGCAGATGGCAACGATGGAAGAATTCGTTATCGCGAACCTTAACTTGAGTCGTATTTGGTGATTGGGAGGTCAAAACAGGCATGGAAAACACGAACTATGGGCTTGCTCTCTGGGATGAGTACGAATATATCGCAGCGATTTTATTCCTTTACATAAATGTAAACAACCACGATGAAATTATTCATCAATATTAACGGAGCAGACTTTCAGAAATGGCACAAGCACAAGCATAGGGTGGCAGGACGCACAACAGCAAGTAAGACGACAAATCTTTGCAAATTAATGAAGAAACCAAATGCCAAGTCAGAAAAAATAAAGACAGGCGTACTCAGAGACTAAGAAACTAGCGACTAGAAGTGTTCACTGAAAACGAACCCATTACCTAGAAACAAAATCACACCATCTGCTTGCAGGAACCTCAGCGCATGAGTGCGGTACATCTGCGCGGACTCCCCATTCCATAGCTCTCGCTGCCTCACCAAAATCGGGGCTTTTACTCTCAGTGTACCCCACGGTTGTCTTGCACAGGTAGCAACACTGTAGCAATGTTGCTTCCCCCCAACTGAGCTGCCGAAAAGCTTGCCCAACATGCGTCTGACATTTCCTGAGGCGTTGGTGCATAATTTTCTCGACAAGACCCTTCTTGGAAATGTCAAGTCCTGAGCCACCAACCTTGGCAATGCTTTTCTCCATGATGCCCTCCCGCACAGTCTTCCGAACGTTGTCAGAAAGGCCAGCCTCAACCTTTAGATGCTCTCTGACGCGGGTTTCCCAGGAGTTCTTCGCTGCATTACCGATGAGTTTGTTTCGGTCATTGTTCCGCTGCTTGTGGAGCTGATGCCACCCATACAGCCGCTCCTTTGTGCAACCGATGTGGACATGGGTGTGTACTTTCTTACCGTCGCTTGACCAAGCTGAACAGACAAATGTGACCCATGGGATAACTGGAGATAGTGGCAAGCCTACCAGTCCCTTTTCGATTTCTCGTTCGGTAGGAAGGACTCGATGCTGTGCAGTAGGAGGACCTCCAGGAAGCTGCAAACGCGGAAGCACTTTGTATTCTGAGAGATGGGAAGTTAGCAGGGGCAAGGACATGGTGAAGAAGTACTTACCCATGACATGTCTAACTCCATATCCATTGCCCTTGGTAGCCGCGAAGTCCTGGTGGAATTCCTTGGTGTTAAGCTCACACCAAAGTCTCACCTCTCGAAGGGAGACATTCGGCAAAAGCGTGTTCTTGTCGGGACGCGAGAGTTTCAGCGGGGCATAGAAAGTCTCCAGAAGGTTTCTCAAGCCCGGAAGGGCCGATTTGGCAGCGGCAATTGCGGCTTTAGCCTCCTTGAACAAGGAGTCCCAGGTATGTGCTGTGCCAGTTGTGGGCTGCTTCAGAAAAGGAACAAGATCTTTTTGCTGCTTCACGGCTTTTTCGACCTTACCCAAGCCTCTGTCGCAAACAGCATACACAAGATGGTGCGCATAGGACAGAAAGTCCTTGGGTTTGTAAGGGAGACTTGCTTCTTCGACCAATCGCTCCTAGCAGTTGGATTCTTGAAAGCATCTCGCTTCCTGCCGAACATTCCCAGCAATGTTCACGATGGTGAGGAGCGTCTTGGTAAGCAATTCACTCAAGTCTTCCTTGGTGGCATCTCTTGGGCCAGAGTCAAGACCGGGCACTCCAGGAACGGGGTACAGACACTGCGTGGGTGGTGTCTCGGGAGCGAAGCGCGACATGGCAGAGGGAAATTATCGTGGAATGCAATATGAATCTGAGAAGAAGTTAGCATGAACAATAAAGCCATCGGGTGAGAGTACCTTTGATAATGGGCTAAATCGAATGGCGATTGAATGAGTTCTCCGAGAAGTGAAAGTTCCAGTTGGAGAGAAAAAGAGAAAAGAGGGCGAGGGAGGCAGGGGAGTTTGGGTACACATTGCGGTTCCTGAATTTCAAGGCAAACTATCAGGTGAATGGTCATGGGTTGATCATGAGTAGACCATGGTGCCATTAATTCATAGACAATAGTGAATCATTATGAATATTACAGATCACGATGGGAGCCAGTTTAGTCACAATGAGAAACAAACGGGTGCTGATTGTCGGTTTACATTGATCACGCCTGTTTGCATTTCACAGCTCCTTGTACTTCGTTCGTGCGTAGAGTGTTTGTTATCTCCGAACAAGTGATTGAAATTACGATACAATACAAACTAGCAAGCTACATAGAATGTCAAGACGAGTACAGGATAGGCAGTATCATCGGGGATTGTAGGCAAAAAAGAAAAGGAAGACTGCTAATAAGACAGCTTAAGTAGAGTTTGATGCTCGACCCCAAGGTAGTCTTAAGGTATACGTCTACGGTTTAAATCAGGTATGTTTGACCTTCGCAACATACTTCTTTAAGTCAACTTGAATTGTATGAATGGTATCACGTGCGCGATGATATCAACTATGTTTGACAACCATGTGTGCTCGGAGTAATTTGACCTGACATTGTGCCACAATGTCAGTGGCCGCTTCGGTAGGTACTTTTTTTCATGCCTGGAGTCGTGATACACCATCATTATCTTGTATATTGGAGTAGGACGATAGAAATAAACCTCAATTTTACATCTGAATCATGTTTGTCTCTAAAACCGTAGGCATGGTTGGCACTCAGATCAATCATTAGAACTACGCTGATATTGTCAATTACCATCTAGACATGTATAAGAGTATGGATATATTGTATTTATGTTGCGTGAAATACTTGGAGCAGAGACTTCTTCGTCTCAAAGATTTCTTCACATAACCATTCCATACCTTAAACCGGGGAAGTTAATGGCCATTCTGCTGGCAGAGCATATGCTTCTGTTCAAGGTTCCGGTTATGGACGCTGCCGTATGGGTAGGTCAACGCAGGAGGAGGCCCACCCCTTGTTATTGGTGCTAAAGCGTGGAGAGTTTAAAATCAGCAAGAAAGGTAAATCCTTTTCGTTTAAGGATGTTGAGTGGTGCTTCATTTCTAGTAAGAGGGATTTCATGCCGAGGTTGAAGTCATGTCTTAATCATGGAGTAAGACGGGACCTTGGTCAACCGCCGGTCACCCCCTCATCTAGTCGTACGTGACCTCTACTGCCAAAAATGATTTCGTGTTTAAGTTTTAGACAACATCTTCGGTCATACGGGTCACGTGTGGCCGACTGACAAGGATCTTGTCTCAGTAATCACTGGTATGGGAGGCGCACGCTGGCTTTGGGACGATGTGATGTAGGGCGGGCACCTTACACGTTTTTTGGGACAGCGGTATCTATTGTATGAAGGTTTAAATACGACAGACAGAGATCTACTTATGGACGACATGCCGCCAATGCTTGATTGGCATTAAAAATGAATTGAAATCATGTTCGAGTCTATTTGGGTAATAACTGATTAATATTCGAATCTGAATGATGCCCGTCAAATGTGGCTTTTGTCTACCTTGTCCTTCCACACATTGCCTCTATTAACACTTCATGAAGAAACCGTTCCATTCATCCTCAGCTTCGTTACAGATTTCCTTTTGGGCTGGAGTAGCGCCGGTGGTGCATCCCTCATCAGTGTAGAGTGTGACTATTGAACAATCAGTTAGGCGATGCCAATGTTGGTGGCGCTAGGCAATCACTCACGGGTGCAGTTTGCGTTGAGATCTTGCACATACACCGACTTGGTGATGTCTCGGAGGGGGGTGCATCGGTTCAGACCATCTTCAAGGACGGTCCAAATGCCCCAGTTCTCAAGATTGCAGCCCTGCTGGCCAAAAATTCGGAAGTCGCCGATGTGGATGTCGGAACGGACAAACGGGTGCGAGGTCTTGGCAGATGCGCCGGCAGCAACGGCAAGGGCGGAGGCGAGAACGGTAGTGAAGTGCATTTTGGTGTTGTTTAAAGGGGTGTGATTATAATTAATTAAGAGGATGGAACTCGATTGATGTGTGAGGAATGGCAGAGTGAAGATGCTTGGCACTATCGGAGGACGGGATTTAAGTAGATGTGAACCAACCTCCCTGACGGATTACGATCGGCATCAGTGGACGAAGGAACAGGCGATGGATGCATTGCGCGGGTCGGAAGGAACGAACTAGCAAGTGGACCTGCAGCCAAACTGGCAACAGAAGCGAAAGAATTGCATTCACTTCGAAACAGTAGTTCAGCCTCGAGAATGGATTGTTGTGTTTCTGTATTTAGATACGAAAGAATGCACGTCTAGCGTTATGCACGATTGAGTGTCTGACGCAGGCGACAGGCTGGGAGCAGCGGGGAGCAGCGGGAGTAGCGGGGCTGGTTGATTCACTCCACTGTAACAATGTGTGGCTTCATGCTCTGACGTGTGCTGGACCGCCCTAACCCACGGCCATCAGTGCTTGCGACGGCATCTCGGCACCGTAGTGGCGCACCCTTGACGTGCCTGAGCACGGGCATGTTTGGGCATGCTTGGGTATGCTTGCTGGTCTTCGCTTGTCGGGTTTAGCGACGGTTGGAGCAAAATTATTCCCGCCTAGCACTCGCTCGTTCTTGTTGCATCATTGATCATTGCTTCTGCATTCAAAATCACCCAAGTTTGAATGCACCTTGATCACCGAGACTCTGTCCACCCTTCCAAGCAGCACTCCTACACGCCTGTTCCACCTCGGGGATGTTGCCCACTGAAAATGCCCGCAGCCGCTGCGTGAATCCATTCGGGACCTAACCGACCCAGAGCTCCTGTATGTTACCGACCAGTTCTCACCGTCTTCCCGATAGTGAACGCCTTCCATTCCGAAGAACCGCCAATGATTTGTGGCACAGTGTCCAAACAGGCTAGCATAAAGTTACGCTGCTTGATGAAGAGCCAAAATACAATGCTGGCATGCGTTTGTCTGACCAGACTTTGATGGCTCGGCTTGGCGAGTTCCTGAATCTTCTTGTCGTAGCCACTGAGTCGCGCGGCTGTTGCACCATCAATCAATGAAAAAATACGGCCGCGCAGTTCAAAATCCAAGGCGTAAGAGACAAAAAGGGCCGATATTGACAGCTGCCTATTTTGCAGCAGCTTTACATCTGATGCCTAGGTTGTCGCTACACCTAGATCTGGTCGCGCAGAGAGGCGATGATGAATGGCTTGATGGCGACGAGGTACGATCATGATTCTGCGAGTAGAGTCGCGGAGCTGTTTCTTGTAGCACGCCGACTACAGAGAACTTCCAGGGGGCTCCATTCATTACCGTCAAGTTTGCCCGAATGACAAACACCGCATTGTTTGCCTACCTCATAATTGTGCATGTGACTCCTTTTGAAAGATAAAACCAGCACGCACACGTATGAACCAACAAACAAATCTCCTTCACCGAACCTTCTAGTGATGTTTCCTCTCAGCCATTCACTACGAGAGGCGCGCAGATTTACCGAAAATAAGATTTGATTCACAAAGAGAGTTCTACCATCTCCGACACTGACCTTTCCAACTCTCTTCTGCGGTATACTTAAACTCACTGCTGGTGCCATCTGAGCCGCGACGCTCTAGAAACATTTCGGGGCAGAAAAAAAGCCGTGATACCCTGTGTCACTTGTCGCTCACACAACTCTTCCTTGATTCACATGCAAACCTCGCTTCTATTTCAGTTCAGTATTTACGCAACAACTTCCCCATTTCCCCAACTTCATCTCAGCCAAGTTAACACGACGAACCCCATCAGCTCGACCCAAAGTTAATCTCACCTCATCAGCATCTTCGCCAACCATGTCCTCGTCTAAGAAGGTTTCTTTGCCGATGAGAGGCCCATCCAACCCGGTCCCCCCACCGAAACCTGGGACAGTACGCTCTGTAAGCTACACCTCGTCTCCCTTGCCTCTTGGCCCCGAGAAAAATCTAACCACCATATCTTTAGTGGCACTTTGACGCGACACTTTCCGACGAGGAGCTGATCAAGACTTTTACTCCGCTAGAGCACAAATTCCATCGATGGTACGAGTCTGGCCAGTTCGACGCTGATGATGATGCCCACCCCGAAGGCGTGGAGAACTTTATCCAGGATCGGTTTCCTTACGAAGATCACCTCGTCGAGAAATGGTCCGACTTTTGTGAAAAATGGCTGGTTCGTGGTGAGCGGAGAAGGAGTCATCCGATGTCCCGCGATGAGTTTCTTAAACTTGTCCGTTCGACTCGATGCAAGAACCCACAAGATCTTGCGCAAAGCCTCTGGAAGCTTGCTACGTTCAACACTCCTGATCTCTACATTGGCCAAAGTGACTTTGGCGGAGTCTCGACTGGCTATGCGATTGCGACAACCCCCTACGTTCTCCATTCCGACATTTCCAGCGCCGAGATGAGCCACCCAGACGATCCTTATCTCCTAAACCGCGCTATTCTGGCCATCAACACCGACCACGAGCGACCAGCAGCATTGTTTGAACAATCTCAGCCTCAATCGCCTACCAAACGTCGAAGAGAAAATCGCAGCTCCGGCCAAGATTCAGCCACTTCAGTTGGCTCATTTCACAGCGCAAACAGTGACGACTTTCTTGATACCGACCCTTTCTGTGTCTTGCAGATCGGTGCCTTGATGGCATGTACTGGGTCCGACTGGTCCCGAGCCCGCCGGACCAACGACGTTTTCGCTTCCGGGAACTGGAATAACACTGGGTATGGCGTCGTCGTCAAACTGAACAACGGTGGCTACCCGAATGGGAGTGTCTACGCTGTTTACAATTACTGGCGCCTGCGAGATGCTGATTCTGGTCCGATCGCTGAAGAGATCGAATGGCGTGACCCCAAGTACACTGTGTTGCCGCACATTCAACGTCTCTACCCTGGTTGTGATAAGCGTTTCTTTTTGGCCAAAATTGCCAACCGTCTCGAAGATTTAAAGCATGACACCGAAATCCAATTCGATGTTGTCAAAGGCGGAAGATGCACTCTTGCCCGGGCCAAGATAAGTGGTCCCTTAGGGATGATTATTCCCAACGACATTTTTGCTAAGCCGGGCCGAGGCAAAGTCAAAATTGAGGATATCCGCGAAACGTGGGAGGGCGAGTGAGGAGACTCTCACGACGAGGCTTTTGATCTTCTTTCTTTATTTCTTTTTAGGCAATGCGGCCATAGATGACCCTTTATTCGGTAGCTTCGCGCGGAAAATGCGCCTCAGACACATGCAGGAATCAATCTCTCATTTACTGCGCATTCTTCCCCTCCCCCTTGCATTCCATGTGTATGGTACCGTAGTTGGATCCATCTTTTTGCTGGACGAACGATGTGACCAAGCCAGATGGTTGACTACATTAACGCGCGCCTCGCTCAAAAACCAGCATAAGGTGAATGGATTACTCATGGCCACTACAGTAACGAGCGAGCAAGCGAAGTCGCCTGAAGCGCTTTGTACCAAACGACCTCGAACGCGTAGAGTCACGTAGAACTGCACAAAACAACACATTGCAACGCAGCAACAGGTGATAAATGGATATATCTCTCATTCAGAACTGTTCGTTCCCCCTTTTGCCCATTCACCGAGGCGCGGAGGTAACCGACCTGTACTCTCTGCGTGCCCCAGATTGCTCCTTGGACAATGACCTTGACGCCCCCGCCATTCCCTCCACCACCTTTGGTGACAGTTTTGTTCTCGTAGCCGGCAGCTTGCCGCTCGCCAAGTCAACCCACTACTGTAGTACATTTCGGCTTGTGGGGAAGGGAACGGAAGTCAAAGGAAGAAAGAGGACCATGCTCCTCGTCAGCAAATGTACCACGCGAGGTTGCACAAACATTCTCATCATTTCGGACAGAGTACATGTGCGACGAATACACCGAGGCCCGCTCCAATACACGCGTCTGGATTGACTCAACCTTGGACAGACGGGCACAGCATCCAATGGTGATTAGTCACTGTTGTTGCACATTCGCTTCATTCAATGTTACACCGACTTCGCCAGACCAACTCACCCGATTGGCTCTCCTTGCCGAGCGAAAGCCAGAGTTTGAACATGTTTCCCCCGCTGCAAGGAGCTCGCCAACGATTGTACACAGCACACACTCGCTACCATCTCGTTGCTCCAGCTGTTCCAGTCCGTCATTGCCACCCACTTTATGGAGTGTCACGCCCCAGACAACTTGGAGTTAGACCTTGCTATCTGAGCCCTGCGCCTTCTCTCACTTCCCCAGCGTCTGGAAATACCTTGCTTGTATCTCTCCCTGTCTCTGACGCCGCTTGTATGGCTGAAGATTGCTGATTGACCCCCAGGGCCATGTCACGTGCCTAGCAATAGGCAAACACTTTGCACGACGATTTCTTTTCTTCTGCTCCTCAACCTGCAACTTCTTTCTGGAGCACTCACCTCAAGACCCACGACGACTCATCACTCTCTCAATACACCGCTACTGCCTCTGTCTCGACTGGCAAAAATGGGGGCACGTTCAGCACCAGAGACATTTGCGAGGTCTTGTGCTGTCGCTGTTGATGGACTCGCAGGTCCCATCCTCAAAGATTGAGAGCTTGGTATCCAGACTCAGTTTCCACAGAAATCGGATCCCACTAACTCAGTGTAGACTTGGATCGGTGAATGTACTTCTCGATCTACTTCTCTCCCGTTACGAGCCATGAGGACGATGGCGTTAGGAGAGTACGCAAGAGTAAGCTTGTCACGTTGTCCAGACGCATCACACTGACTGTTATTTAGTTGACCACTGAACCGATGGGGCTCCCCAACCGGCGGGTGTGTTCCCCTTGAGCGTCATGTTTCTCCGGAGAGATTTTCGAAGCGTGTGCGAGCCTGTGCCCGACAACCACCGTTCCCAGATCGCGATTTTACATGGTGATGGGATGTCGGTTCTGGATGTCTACGTCGACAGATTCATCGAGGCAGACAGATTTCGTACACCTTTCACCAGCTGCAGAAAGCCGATGGAGACGTGATTTCTGTCTCGGCAAAAGATCCCTGTTGCTAGCGAGAAGTCATTGCTCGGCATCTTTGACCAACAACGATTCACCTTTATTGTTGATGTCAAGCTCTCTACTCTCCAGCAAGAGTGGAAGTAATCGAGACCCCCTTCTGCGTTGACGTATCCATACCGCAGCATCCATGACTGGAATTTTGAACGACAGATACAAATGTTCAACCAACAAAAGCGTCGCCAATCCCCCCCGCCTGGTACTTCAAGGATGGCCAGTCGCATGTCGCC
>NAGG01001694.1:0-11101 GCA_003031705.1 Calonectria naviculata
CCCTCCCGCCTCTCCGCGAACGGATTTTGCGACCTCTTGCTTCGCCTGCCTTAGTACCGAGCACTCTGCGCAGTGTGTTAGTTGACCATCGCAAATGTGCAATATGTACTTCCGCAACGACGCGGGACGGTAGGCCTGTGGAACGTCCATTACGTATGTACCGACCGCCGCCCGCCGCCGCTGACCAGGGCCCTTTCCAACGGTATCTCGCCTAAGCGCGTCTCGCGACCACCATTTCATCCCGAAGGCGTTCGACCAAGGCAGGGATGGCTTGGACGCCTCGGGTACGTGACGGACGGGGGGCAGGCCTGGACCTGCCAAGGGTTCAACGAGATGGAATTGGTCTCGTCAGCCAGTGACATTCCGGCGTCCTGCCGGTTCACTTCTTGCTGGTTTCTCACCGCAGTTTGCTTTTCTCGGCTCGTGTCTCACTGTCTACCGGCGGACCAACCGGCGTTCTCGCTGTCGCCCAAGACAGTGTGCGAGAAGGCGCTGGCTGTGCATCCAACAACCGGCCGGTACGGTACGGTACGTGCGTCGTGCAGTAAACTTGATTTCCCAGCTGTCGGATCCCACCAAGACCCGCCGCCCGCGACTTCTTTTTTTCGACGAGCCAGCCAAATATGCAACCCTGAGCAATGATGCGCAGTTTTTTCATGAGCCTACCCCCGGGCCTTGGGGTGGAAAGTCTCCCGGTGTTGATAGGTCGGATTTACACTGCCAATTCGTTTGTCTCTACCGTCGGCGGTCCTGTGCTGTCATTCGTTCTGGAACTCTCCCAAAAGCGGGACACGACTTGTACAAACTACCACTTCCCTTTCGTGTGAAGCCACGTTATCTCACCCTGCGTGGCCGCGGATAGACGGTCGACGCTGTTTCCTCTCGCCAAAAAAAAAACCCGGTCTAGGCCGAGCTGAAAGCTGCAAGGCATCAATACATGGCCATTTACCCTGCAGCCAGGCTAGGTTCACGTCATCAATACTATGAGTTGTTCGGTGCGAGGCGCCATCGAGGATAGTGACAGCAACATTTGTGCGTGTGTGGCCGGCCTCTTCCTTCTCCTGACGGCCGCTCCCGCCAGCTCCGGTCGAGACACGCGCAAACAGCAAGGAGAAACGAGACATGAGACGAACAGAGTTGCACCGGTCGGCAGCCCACATCAGCGTGCTTTTCATTGGGCTTGGATGCAGTCAGTTGAGTCGTCACCAGTCCTGACCGGTCTGCCTCTGTCAGTTGCGACGGATGGGAGCCCCCGTCCACCGGACGCCCACTCCCAGGGCGTCTGCTGCAGCTCCGTCATATTTCACCATCGGGCGTGGCAGGCATCATGTCTCCCTGGTCCACCACGATCACCTCTGCAGGACCAGGGATGCCTGATGAAACCCGAGCGGCGCAGCTGCCGACGTCTTCCTCTTCCCCCAGAGAATGGTCTCTAGCTCTCCCAGTCCGACCCGTCGGGCTGTCAACCGACCCTATCAGTGGCCCTATCTGCGGCCCTAGCCTGCTCCATCTGGGCCCAGACGGTTTGCTGACCGTTACTCAGCTGCTTTCGTGGAGTTTTCTCAAGCTCAGACCTACTTCACCGGTCTGGGGAGTGGCGTAGATCCCCCGATGTCAAAGCTCGGCTGATCTGGCCCTTCGACTTGTCGTCTCCTTGCCTGCCCACAGGTCGCCTTATGGCCACGACTGTGTTTGCCATGTGCGACATATTGCCGTTGTCAAGCGCGGATGCGAACCTTTGTACCACTTGCCACCGGCACCTGCCCGTGCTCTAGGCCGAGTTGGACCCGGCCTTGTGGACAATGACATCTCCAATTGCTGCACTTCCCACAGCCTGCTCCTCCGACCCATGTCGGCGTTTATGTGAGACGGGAGCTAAATTTTCGCCGTCCCGCTCCCTCGTCACTGTTGATCTGGCCCTAACCAGCAAGGCATGGCGAACTGCAGTACAGTACCCGTCTGTGACTGTTTGACGGACCCGGCTGCCTGCCTGGATATGCAATGTCCTAGCGGAGACGCCCGACGGATGCTTGCGCGGAGTCGGGGGGGTTGTCGACATGCCGAGACACTCTCTGTTCAACATGGCACGTACATAGTCCGCATCACGCTCACCGGATTGGTGCATGTTGGCGCTGGACAAAGCAAAGCCTCTCGACTCTGTATTCAGGCCAACTCAACTGCACGCATCCGTCGAAACCCGGTTCCGTCCGCCCGTCCCTCAGCGTTGACCTGTGGTTGTCAATCAACGTTGCCACAGGACATGGGTATATCGCTTCTAAAATAAGCATTTCTCTCTTCAAACGCTTAGGGTGCCCAATCGCTATCCTGCATCCCCATGAATGCAAGATGCCCCTCTGACCGTAGGAGACAACCCCTGGTACACGATGCCCACTCAATCCACTATCTGTGATTCAGGACCCTGGATCCTTGCCTACCGACCGCGGGTAGCCCCTAACTTCAACCAAGTATTTCCCTGCATTACCGATACAATGGCTGCAGCGATTGATTAACCTAAGACTATGAAGTACAGTAGTCCATGTGGAAATCGTGAATTTTTTTAAATCCCGCGTGGTCGGAATTGGGATCGAGGCTCGCGTATCTCCGACCCACTAACCTGCCAAAAAAAATCCCTACCCAAGCTATCAAAGAGACGTTGGAAAAGTTTGATCAATTTTGTTTCCACTTGTCAGTTATGGCACAGGGCCAATCGCATCTTTGGCTCTGTGGAAGGCAACCAGGGTGCTCTTACATACTCCTCTATTTTTTTTCAGCTTACTCCGTTCCGCTGCAGAGTTGCAGTCCCCATTGTTTCCTGCAGGGGGAAGCGTACGAATCTAACAAGTCTGGCAACACTGTGAGCCCTTTAAGGTAATAAATCTAGGCTCATCGATCGATTGCATACAGATCATTGGCCAGGGTTCAGAGCGGGCTCGGCCCTTAGTCGTCACTGGTATAAAACCCACGTTTTTTATTGAACGACAGGGGGACACTAACAACACCTGCGGAACGCCATTACAAGAAAGGAAATGGGCGAAGAGGGGGATCTCTCTAAGAAATTCAAACTCCCACGCCCTCTTTTTTCGCAACCCCCCAGTTTGCTTTTGAGCCCATCGTTAATGTGTGAGGTATGACCCTGAGTAACATACCTCGCAGAAAATTGAGGGTGCGGCAAAGCATCTTGAAACAAGATGACCCGCGCGATCCACACGACGTTTTCGGTTAAGGATGAAACGTAAAAGAACACGTACTTCCGTTCATTCAATCGAAGACAAACAGCATCGCAACCATAGGCACGATAGGAGGGGGGTATGCAGGCCACATTAGTGTTTTGAGAATAGGTCCTGTTTCAACAGCTTACACAATTGTGCTGATTCGATCCATTTCGAACTCGCCCAATATGTAAAAACTGGCGGGTCAATAACACCAACGCATTGCCGACTTTTCATGGCAGCTTCCCAGAGCATTGGTCGATACAAATCCCATGATGCGTTAGCGTAAGAATTATTCGCCGAGCTCAAATCTCACATGCTGGAAGCTTCTCAGAAGAATTGAGATTGGCCATGCCAACACGAACCGGCGATCCCGGTCAGGTTACACAAACTGAATCACCCTTTGCAGGCACACCTAAGCTAAGCTAGACATACATTCGCGGATATACTGCCGGTTTATCAGAACGGGAAGTCAAATTCGAGATGGGGGTCAGGAGGCTCGCCCTTTACGCTCCGGTCAAAGTCAGGTCGGATTTGGTCAATCAATGTCTCGTCAGGTGGCAACTCGGACGACGAGAGCGGGCGGAAGCACGAAGCTGTTACCGCCTCACTCTTCAATGCAATGCCGACGCCGGTATGAGGACAAAAGTCCTATACTAATCCCGTAGTTGATAGGTTTGTGTGTCATTACCTGCATAGAGAAGACATTGAAGCAGATGTGACCTGGCTCATGCGCAAGATGTCTCGAGGGGTTAGTTTCCCGACTTGTGGCCATGCATTTGTCGCAGTAATATTCGCCCCAATGTGGCAGTTACGATACGTGGAGGAGCATTTAAAAAAATGAGCCATCGTATTGGAATGTCTCAGCGCACTATTGTCTGAGTTGGCGCATTTGCTTTGACATCTAAGGCGTTGGCAGCTGACATATCTCGTCGGCCCGAATGAGCCTGGCTTACGGGCATCATTGGTAAGAATAGCCGGCAACCAATGCCATTTGAAGGTCCAATAGGAACTATCTTATGTTGGCAGATGGTCTACGGCGCTTGTGCTTCCTTGATATTAGATCCAACTCAGGAGAGATCTGACCAGCCAGCATGTTACGCGTCACGCAGGTTTTGATCGAACATGTTGTGTTTCTTGATCGAGTTGGTCTCGCATGAGGATGAGACTGGGGCGGCTCAATCGAGGAACATCTCATGAGTTGATATTGAATTCTCAGCTTTCACATAACTATATCTTGGTTTGGTTTCCAGATTCCTATATTGGTAACGTAAACCGTTCCTTAGCCTCACCACATCCAAGTTAAATTACACTCTGGAGGGCGAGAGACGATTGGTGAAGATTTGCCCTGTACTTGTTTTGTTTGTACACTCACGAGGGTGTCTCATCGCCCACGCCGGAATTTTGTGACATGTCTGATGGAAGGTTTCATGTTCAGGCAAGTCCAAGATTGTCCAAATTTGACACCCCGGGGTCTTGCGTTGACAAAGGCAGCGTAAAGGACCGTTAGCTAGGGGTTCGCTATTGTCTCAATTGGCAAACTGTGTCAAATGAGCTCAATTCTGTTGCACACACACATAAAATGTTGCCGCGGCCGAGACCAGACATGGAGTGACTGACCTGGATAGCAGTGCATAGGAGGTTGCAGGATGATTCTCCCTGACGTAGGGCTGCCAAGATGAACAATTGCGTAATACGTCGCTCTTGACATCAAAGCTCGATGTCATTGATGGTCCCGCGTTTTGGGGGCAAAAAGGCGCTAAGGTTAGTGTGAGCCCAGTATACTGGTTCATAACCCCGACTTGCACTAGCCAAAGCTGCCATGCGTCGATGCCCAAGCCAAGTTCTAGATCTACACCTGACAGTCCGACGTTTAAATGAATTGAGAAACACCCTCCGGGAGGTGCTGGATGCCGATCCTCCGTGCTGTCCGGAGGCGTGGGGCCTTGGATGGCGACATTACATCAGACTCTGCGACATCCATCGGCACCGCGAGCCGTCCGTTGCCGCCGTCTCGGATAGCAATCCATTGGAATCGGAAAGTTTGCCATGGAATCGGCAGCCCGATAATGTTTTTTTCGTCTAGCTGGAGGCCTCGTCCGGCGTGATATCGGCCATGTTGAGGGAGACTAGTGATCTGCACGCCAAATTACAACATGATATCGTGTTGGTGGGATGGCCTCTTTGCTTGCTTATTACCAACGCCAGCTAAGACAAAATATTGGAAATTGTTGGTTGCGAGTCCTTGGTTATTCTTTTTTTCAGGGTCCGAGATGGCCGATGCGGAGGCTCAAAACGAGGCGCTAGTTGGCAAGCAGCTGATGTGGTTGGTGGCCAGCTCGGGCAATTCTTTCTGTCATGACGGATCTGACACAGACCAAGCGTGCGTTCCAGACAGCCACCCTGTAATAAGCTGTCTGCGATATGTTACGAGGATGTAATCTCATCTAGTGTTTTGGCAACTTTGGGTCAGCTGCATGAACGCCATGTCTCGCCCATATCAGACATTTGTTGGTCTGGGAAGAAGGCCGCCATGTACTAACAGCAGCACCATGTTGATCCGTCCCGAACGTCTGGTGACCGTAAGAACAGCGACGCCTCTGTCTCATCCACATCTCCCCCCGCACACCGACGTGGCCGCGGCATAACTATTAGCTGTCAGCCCCCCCGGTGCGCCCCTGGTGACCTCTAATTATTGCCAATGGCGAATGAAACCAGAAAGTGCTCTATACCGAGGGAGAGCTGGCTCTAAGCAGCCACTCCTCCCGCATGGATACTAAAATGGAAATTATAGACTGACTTGCAACCAGCGCGGGTTTAGCTCAGTTGGGGTATGTTATAACATTAATCCCTCACTCGAAGCAAAATCACTAACCTTCACTGACAGAGAGCGTCAGACTGAAGATCTGAAGGTCGTGTGTTCGATCCACACAAACCGCAAACGTTTCTTTTTTGCTTCTCGCCACTCCTTGTCTGATTCCAATCGTGATAAGCCGCTGTTTTTGAACCCAGTCGCCTGCGTGAGATTGTTCGCATAACCATCCCCCCATCTCCCCCGCCCCCCTATGGACAGGCGCGTGCCTGAGACAACTGGTCCTGTTTTCGGACCGGACCATGTCCTTCTCCCCGAAGCTGACCATGCCCATACTGTTGTTTTGCTTCATGGCCGCGGTAGCACTGGTGAAGAATTCGCCACCGAGCTGTTTGAATCAAACCTCTCAAGCGGGCAGAGCCTGCGCGAGGCATTCCCCAGGTGTAAATGGGTGTTTCCCTCGTCGCCGGAACTTTGGAGCGCCACCTTTCAGGAGCACATCTCGACATGGTTCGAGGCGCATTCTTTAACAGACACAACCGCAGGGCAGGATGTGCAGGTCGCGGGGATCAAGGATTCCGTCTCTCACGTGTGCAAAATTGTCGAGGAGGAGATCCAGCTGCTCAATGGAAGGACCGGGAATGTAGTTCTAGGGGGCATTAGCCAAGGCGGCGCTATTGCGCTGTGGACTCTGCTCTGCAGGCGCAAAAGAAATATGGGAGATCTGGGCGCATTTATCGGAGCCAGCACTTGGCTCCCCTTTGCGGAAAACATTCGCCGTGTGCTCCTGGAAAGGGGAGAGTCGCGTACTGCACCGCCGCCAAGCTATGACTCGTTTGTCAAAGACATGATGGCCCCGCCGCCGGAGGAGGAATTGGGAAAGGAGAATTGCGAGACCGTCTTGTCTACGCCCGTGTTCATGGGACATGGTACTGACGATGCATACGTAGATGTGGAGCTTGGCCGAGAGGCGATGGGAACCCTGACCGGAGTTGGGTTTCAGGTCCAGTGGAGGGAGTACTCTGGGGCAGAGCAGGAGGGCCACTGGCTCAAGGTGCCTCAGGAAGTGGACGATATCCGGGAGTTTCTTGAGGCACAAGGCTTGAATGGCCATGTTGCTGAGAGCTAGAGCATCGATCCAAGGATAGACAAAGCTGCGTAGCATTGGAGCTAGTTTTACATGATGCTGTGGCTTCAATAACCCTGATCTTCAGTAGGTATAATTTACACAGTCTCCAATCGCCTAGAATGATTACTTGATCCTTTGTTGAAGGATGATTCCTGACTTTGGGGAGCTTTCTGCCAGCGCCCCCACTGGCAAAGGATCGTGGCGCTTGGATATTTCGGATCATATCACCCTAGGGTTAGAGTTTGCTTTTATCGATTGAATAGGAAAAATGTGCAATCATGATAGAAACCTGCGGGAACGCTGGCCAATTGTAAATTTAATTCAATGCCTGAAATGGGATGCTAAAAGCTTGACAACACCAGTGTCGCCTCCCAATGTACCTTAGCATGTTCATAGGCGAACGTTACATGCTGTTAAATACTTTTTATCAACTTCTATATTCCTCATTGGCAGTTTGATTGTAAGTGCCCTGTGCCAAAGGTCGTAGGAGAAGGTGAGTAATTGAAGGGGTAGTGGTAGCGTGGGTGACCATGGCTGTGTGTGAATTGCTGATGGTATTGTGGTGATTGTAATATTTTTGTTCTCTCTAGCAAAGAACAGTAAATTTAGGTCACCCAGCTAAGGAACAGGTTAACATGCAGTGGTTAGTTGTATGAATGTATATTTGGCTGCTTTGATTTACTTGTCAAGGTGTCATGTAGGGTATGGGTGCCTTTGTTGCTACAGCTGGAGGGAAATGGAAATGAATCAAGGGTTTCCAACCAGACCATCTTCGTTGAACCGATTAATTCTATTTGAAATATTCTAGGTTTTCACAAGTTATAGGGATATTACAGTCCAGCTGTGCTAAGTTTGCTGTTAAATCGTGTTGTGTTGGCTTAGGCTACGGTTTATATTCATCTGTGGGTTGAAGTCTTGAATCTTTGAAGAAAAACCAACCATAAAGGGATAACAAAACTTTCTTGCTTTCAAAACGTGTATAGAATTTCAATGCTGGTATTGTCTCCTAAGGGCAGTTTATTTATTTATTTGTTTCGATGAGTAAGGTGCCCGCCGAGATGTTGTCAGACCTTTGGCTCATAAATTTAGCTCCGTTATTGGCAGCTAGCTTTGTGGGGAAATCGTCTACTTTAACAAAGGCAAGTATAAAGGAGAAAGCTGATGGAAGCTTAGCTTAAAGTCGCCGCTGAACATGTGCGTCGTATGTTCCTTGTGTTCACCTCTAGGATCGGGTATGGGTCTACACCGTACTGGCATTAGCACAGATATATATACTAGCAAATCTGCACCAAGATCTAAGAATCCATCCTTTCGCGGCAAGAAGAATTAGGAAAATAAATCAGTCGGTTCCTCTTTGCACTCTGTGGCGCTTTGGCACCTCAATAACTCGATACACTGGGGGCTCCAGACTTCCAACTGGACTTGTAGACCTTGCACATTTATCATTCTTCCCTTTCCAACCGATCCGCAATTAGGCAGGTACTAACAGAACATTTTGCTAGATCCTTCAGAAATGGCGCCCAACACTCGCAGGAAGCTCTCGTCAGCACTCCTTCGCATGAAGTTCATGCAGAGAGCTGCTGCTTCAACATCAACTGAAGGGTTACCGAATTTGGACTCTCGTGCCACAAAGAAAAGGAAGCTTAGACATTCAACTTTAGAAGGTCGAATCGGCTTAAACATTGACCAAGCTGCGATCAAAGCGGTCATTAACGAGAAAGAGGCAAAGCGTCAAGCTACCCTCGAAAAACATATCGACGCCGATACGCATTGGGTTTTGCGCGACACTTTAGCAGCCTCTACAAAACACACACAAAGTTCTATTAATATCGTCTATGTTGGATACGGCGATATTGATTCATTGAATGAGTCGGGCGTTGATAACTACGAAGATACGCCGTTGCAGGGGCGCACAATAGCAAGCAACCTGGGGGGCTTAAAATAGAACCATTCTTGTCTCCAATCGGCAGAATAGTTATTTTATCGACATGATTTGGCCTATTGGCATTAAATAACAGTAAACACGAATGACAATTCATTATCGGGGCAGATAGATGAGGCAATCCCCCCTGCTTTAGAATGAGGTGACTGGATAGTGAAGTGAATTTGATGAATATTGCCAATAACGTCTTTTGCTACCATAAGTTTACGCAAATAGAAAAGCTCGCCAGAATGCCAAATACTTTCCCAACTCAGCGTCTGCTAGAGGCGTCTTTGAGATGGTAAGTGGTGGACGGAGGCATCCTTGAACTTAAACCTAGCCATTCACCCATCAAGTGGGCCACAGAAGGTAAGGTAAAAGATGACGGATTTCAATCAAAAAGCTAACTAACGAGCGAAGGAAAATATGCCTAAGCAAAGATAATGCGAAATATTACGATTTCAAGCTAGTTCTCCTTGTTTATCATCATCATTTATTGGCCAGGTCTAGTCCTGTGGCAGCTCGGGGAGGATATTGGCTTGGTGTGACCATGTATTCCGTCATCCACCTGACCATGTTACACCTTCTCTAGTAATGTGGATAGAATACTAACGTGGGTATAGCGCAACTGGCTATACTAACGGACAATGGAGGCGACTAGATTCGAGTGGAGGAGGTTGAGAGGGGGGGCTAGGTTCTTGCAGGGATAAAGAGGAAACTGTGGACGGCCTCTTGGAGCGTGAGGATTTGAGCAGGGTCTAGATCCGAGTTTGACCGGCTACTGCGGAAACCAAGGATTGATCGAGTTTCCCACTAGGGCTTCGGTGTTTGACGATGATAAGCGTGGAGACGAATCTATGGCGCCCGGCACAAGCCTTCTTTCCCCACGTCCACCAACAAGGGATCAATGAACACGACGAACGCACTGCTGTATTGTATGGTGCTGGATTTGATCAGGTTATCTACTTTTTTACTCTTGTTAAGTCACCCAAACGTTTCTCTCATGGTATGTTTTGGCGTGCCATGGGGTTTCGCCACCCGGATGGCGGGCTGGCGGTTTTGCGAAGGAGCAGGACGATAGAGTTGGCCAAGGATGGGCCAGGAATGACGACGGGAGAACCCCAACGGATTCCGGTGTCTCATCCGGCCTTGCTGCGCCCTCAGGACCCGAAAAGGTGCTGCGAGCTGATTTGCCAGGATAGAGACGGCTCGAATGCGATCATGTCAGTGGTCGGCGGTGGGGGGTGGCAGTTTAGACCAATAGACGAGGGCGCAGACAAGACAAATATGGAAGAGGTAAACAACACATGACAATAACAAACACGTCTGTCTGTCTCGACTCCGCACCACCTCTGCCTAGTTCGCGTGCCGGGTGCGGGATATCTTTTGTGTATCTTGGGCTCGGTTGTCCGGGTTTGTCTCTGCTATTGCGAGCGAGCAGAGGGAGACGGAGTCAGAGACATGGCTGTGATATAGGGCGGCCGAGAGAGGGCACATGTACGGCTATGCTAGGACCACCACGGATGGGCAAGGCACGGCAAGGCAGAGGAGCGGCAGGCTGCCCCTCTTGGGCCTGAGCTGGGGCGGCCCTGCTGCGGTGCTGCTGCTCATCATCATCATAGTCACAATCATAATCATACCTACATACATAAGGCGTTATAGTCATGTACGGGCATGGTAGCGTATGTATGTAGCCAGCCCACCCCCGTCTCCTCATGTGACGCTCACCCTGCATTGCATTGCTCGCAATTACCCTTCGAACCCCTCGACGCCAAAAAGCGGGGATGCCTTGCGCATCAGGCCACAACGAGTCGACACGCACGGGCTGCGACGCGCGCCCAACCAGCGTGTAAAGTGACTGCAGGGGCCACCAAACGGGACTAGCGCGGGGTCGCCCAAACGGCCTGTTTCTGGCAGCTGGCGGGCGCCCATTGGCCGGGCAGCTCGGGGCGGCCCTGCACATAGTGGCCGTCCCAACCTCTCGATTTCGGAGGGGCCAACGGGGGGTCAATGTGGAGGAAGGAGGGGGG
>NAGG01001696.1:0-11646 GCA_003031705.1 Calonectria naviculata
GAGGAGGGACGGCCTCTGGGGCCCAAGCGGGATGCTCAGGCGTTTCACCGGCCTTTTTTTTTTTTTCACTTCTGGGTGCTGCTGATCACGATAGCTATAGAGCTGTGGCGATCGACCGGAGATCGACGAAGGAGCGCCGTCGTTGGGATCTCGGGGAATCTATTATGGTTCCAAAAAAGCCCACCGATAAAGCCGGGTGGGTGGAAAAAAAAGGGCCCGGGATCAACAAAGCCTTCCCGGCCGACCCAAATGTGAGCGATCTCCCAAACCCCACACATAACAGTCGAGCGAAGGAAGGGGGTTAAAGGAAAACCCTGGCCCGGCGACTTGAGGGACGTGACAGGCCGGCCGCCAGATACGGAGCCTCCGAAGACGCACTATTATGTAGGAATGACATCCAGCAACCTTGTGTGACGGCCACGCGGTCGGCCGGCGGCGCCCGCTGCCATTGCGGCGCTCCAAGGTTCACCACGTGGAATGGAGGCTGTACCTGATGCATGCCGCCCTCTGCACCACGTCAAATCATGGCGCAATGCGAGCTGTGCGACGGACCAGACAAAAAGCAAGCGTCGTCCGCGGCGCCGGGACTGCGTCCTTCACTCCCAGCTGCTTGGATCCGAGGGCCACGGGGTCCATCCCGGGTTTCGTTACACGCACGCACATACACATACACACTCGTAGGACACAACATCCCAGCGCAAAGGACCCGCCGGTGAGGATAAGCTGCCCCCCCCCTGCTCCGTCAGGCTATTCGGTGTTACTGGACAACACCCGGGGCGCACGGCCAGCTTTCTCGGCCGATTGAGGGCTGCACAGATGCCCTGACCTTTGGGCTTCTCTGCAACGCTATCCCCTGTCGGGGGACCAGGCCGACGGATCCTTTCGTTAAATTTTGCCTGGAAGAGAAGAGCTTATTCGGAGGGGTCCAAGTGCCGTCTTCATTTAAAGAGCAGCGAGTGGTCGTGCTTCTGGGTTGGACGAGTTTATTTGGGCTAGCCAACTCGCCCGTTGTTGCCCGGCTTTATCAAAACGGTTTTTTTTATTGCCTACTATGTCGTGAGCAATTTGGCTTCGACTGTATGGCGTCTAATCTAGGATCCTCACATCCAGCCCCCGACATAGAACCAGACCACAATGGCCTGGGGAGACCTCGCAGCGGAGAGCCAGACGCTCTCACCGCTGAGCCCCTCGCTCAAGAGCGGACTGACAGCCATCACCATCCTCTCCTTCATATCGTTCACGGCCTCCACCGTGCTGTTCGTGTACCTGGCCTTCAAACTGGCAACATGGCACCTGTACCTGAGGAACCGGAGACGCAGCAGTGCGCCGCAGCCTAGCTCGGTCCAGAGGGCCATCGACGTCACGCTGGGAATCGACGGCATCTTCACGAGCAACGAGCCCGATGGCAAGACTGACGCACCGGAAGATGACCAGAGCCAAGTTCCACGCGGGCCCAAGCACCCCAACCAGTTTCTTATTCTCATCCTAAATCTCTTGCTGGCCGATATGCACCAGGGCATGGCCTTTCTTCTTAATATTGAATGGCTGGTCAAGGACGGTATCATGGTGGGCACGGCAACGTGCTATGCTCAAGGCCTGTTTGTATCACTCGGAGACCTGGCGTCGAGCATGTTCATCCTGACCATTGCCGTCCACACGTACATTTCAGTTGTGATGCGACGGCGCATCAAACAAAACATTCTATATGGAGCCATTGTCTCTGTCTGGCTGTTTGTGTATGCCATTTCCTTTCTCCCAATCGCCGGCACATCAAACGGAGCAGAGTACGGTGGCTTCTTTGTCCGCGCCGGAAGCTGGGTAAGTCTCTTTTTTTCCCCCACCGTAACCTCCGTGATTGATAGAGACGGAAACTGACGTTGTGAAACAGTGCTGGATGAACAGAAAGTACGAAAACCTCCGACTTGTTACACATTATTTATTTATTTTTATTGCGCTTGCCGTCACTTCGGTATTGTATATTTGCATCTTCCTGTCTATTCGCAGACAGGCTCAATCGGAACGCAACGCCTCCAAGCTCGGCCTCGACGAGCAGGACGAGGCCCAGCTCCGGCTGAGCCACAACCCAGCCTTCCTAATCTACCCCGTAATTTACGTGCTCTGCACACTTCCGCTGGCGACGGGGCGTATCGCCACCATGGCTGGGGCCAGCGTGCCCCTGGAATACTTTTGCTTCGCCGGAGCCATGATTGCCTCCAACGGCTCGTTTGACTGCCTCCTCTTCGGCTCGAGCCGAAGCGTGATTGTGTTCGCCTCGAGGTACGAGGTGGACACGGAAGACATCGGCCTGGGCACCTTTGCATTCATGAAGACGCCGGTCAACAACCGGTACGGCAACATGATCTCGATCCAGGGAGGCCGACGGGGCAGCGACGCGGCGGGCACCTCGGCTGGCCGGTGGTGGCCGTGGAGGGCGGCGGCGAGGAGATGGTCCGGGTCGAGGGGTCATGGCGGCGTGGCTCGGACGAGCAGCCAAGAGTCGCTCCGGGGCCCAGCGATTCACATGGACACGGTGACGACGGTGGTGGTTGAGACGAATGAGGCGGCGGAGCGCGACCCCCGGTGCCCCAACTCGGCCGTGGGGTCGAGCATCTCGGACCACAGCATGGATAAGGGTTACGGAAAAAACACGGTTAGAATGTTTTAGAGAGCGTCTATATACCCGATAATGATTGATGAAGTTGTACAAAGTTGTCTATGTGTGTGTGTGTGTGTGTGTGTGTGTTTGTCTTGGTTTGATGAGGAGCGTCGTTCGGAGTGTTGCATTGCATGTGTTAGTTAGCTCCCCAGCTCCCCGTTGCAAACCCTCCGTGATGAGTCAGGCAGGGCCAACGAACCACGCGTGGCCAATGCAAGCTCCCTGCAGCCAGCGGGAGTGTGTGGCGACGTTTACTCGACAACTGCCGAGTTGTTGGGTTGCACTATTGCGCGATCCGGCACTGACTCGGTGGCAGATGAGTCGTCGTTGCTTGTTGGTCTCTTGCAGGTGAGACTTGCCACTTTTGATGCCGTTCCCTCTGCTCCGGCATCCGCTAAATTGTTATCACCGGAGGAAAGCTGTCTCATCACCCGCAGATCCTAAAAATCATCTCTCGTACGGCAAACAATTAGGAATTGTCCATCAGACCTAGACCGACCCGGCCCGACCCCGCACTTCTGCCTGATAAGGGGTGATGACCTGGCCACAACCAAACAATTGCTTCGTTCTTGTTTGTCTAGATGCCGTCTTTTCCCAGTCTGGAGTATCACCGGTGGATATATTAGTCGGGGGGACGTTGTCTGATTCTGCCCCCCTAGGAGCGTTATGAGTTGTGGTTGATCAGCACACCGACTGTCCCCGCCATCCGTCAACGCTTGCATTGCCACGCCCAGCGCCTCGCCTCGCTTCGCCTCGCCTCACCATACGCAATAAACATGGACCCCACCGGCGACAACGGCCAACCAGCTCCAACGGCACCGGCGAGACTTGCACCGCTGCTGGACCGTCTTCCCGATGAGCTGATGGTCAAGATTCTGAATTTCGCACTGGAGCGAGACACGCCGTTCGACTTGGAGTTCTGCATCGACCTCGTCCGCGGCGGCTCACACCCCAAACATGACGGCGCCCACGCCTATGAGGACAAGTTCCCAGGCTTCTCGTTCCAGCCCGAGGGGCCAAGAGACGCGAGGCTGTACCCCAAGTGGCACATGGTCCACCTCCAGGACTGGCTCATTATAAACGGGACTTGTCGACGCTTTCGCCGCCTGGGCCGCGAGCTCTTCTTCCGCAACAGGACCTGCATCGTGACCCAGACGCTCGTCTCCAAGCTCAGGCATCCCGACGGCCGGAGCTTTGGCGAGTCCGACGACAGGCCGTTTTACCACCCTTTGCTCCTCGACCACGTGCGGGAGATTATTGTCACAAACATCAACGTAGTGTCTGCCTCCAAGTTCCTCAAGCTCCCGCGCTTCTTCCAGTCGTTTCCCAATCTCAAAACCTGCACCCTGCAGCTGGACCACCACATGGATGATCATGTTGACCAGATAAACAAGGCAGTAATTATTGAAGACAACAGCGGCGGCGGCGGCGGGCCGCAGCAAGGCCCCCCTCGCAATGTGCCCTCCCGCTTGAAGAAGCTGCTAATCGACATCGGCATGGACGAGAGCATCAAGCTGCAGCTGGCCCTGTACGAGATGAAGCCGACCGAGAGCTGGCAGGAGAGCACCGTGAGAGCGGACGTGTTCCCGATGTTGAGACAGAGGAAGCGAATGATGTCTCACGCGGCCCAAGTAAAGTAATAATAGAGACTGGTGGGGCTGTTTTATTTTTAGCACTTTCTTGTCGATATAGGTATAGATATGTATGTTTCTGTTCATACTTTTAGCTGAACCCCAATCTTCATGCAGCAGGGAAACGGGCCCAGGTACCGGGAAAGCACTTTTCTGCTCGCCTTTGATCTTGGATTGGCTCTTGCTACGCTTTTGCGCATATGCAGAATGGATATATCCACACAAATAGTTGTATTTGATGTATGTATGTAAAACAGGTTGTGGTCTATGTAGCCAAATATGATATCACCGCTTGGCGCAAACAAGTTACTTGTAATTTGTAAATGTCTATACACATTGCGGCCCGATTGCTTCTGCAATGAAGAAATTACCAGCTAGAAAATTTCTTCACTCACCGGCTTTCAATTCGCATCTCACCCGTCCCCTGTCCGAATCCTTGGGCTCTCACCGATGGACTCAAGTCCGCACTCGGCGCGCATCCCAGTTCCCAACACGTAACAGCTCTGCACCCACCGTCTCACCGCATCAAATGACATCTCGAAAAAAACCAACAATCCCGTAATGCCCAGAGCTGGGCCTCCAAGCATTAAGCAAGGGCTTTCTCGGAAAGAATCGCGCGCTAGGTGCGCAGGGACTGCCATCGGAGAGAAGTCCGACAGCAGCTCCGACGTGGGGGGTTCCGCTGGGCCACAGCTACCCCAATTCGGCGATGCTGATGGACGCGAGACGCTTGGAGAAATGTCATTGTGGGGAACGGTTTGCATGGGATAGCTTGGATTCACTTACACGAGGCGCCGATGCCGGGTCATGGGAGGCAACATGCTGAAATATTTTAGGTATGTGGTTTAATATAAACAGAGCTCTCCGCATCAATTGTTCAGTCAATATTCATTCCTAGAGATCATTCTCAGAGATATCAAACTTTATAAACTGGCTTTGATAAATAATCCTTCATCATGAGTGATCTTTCAGCAATGGAGTCCCAGACTCCCAACATCCCACCCCCAAGAGGTAACCCTAATCTCAACACCATCGCCTAGGAGCAGCTACTGATTCAATCTTAACAGAAGTCGAGCTTCCAGAGAACGTTCCGGCTCTCGAGGAAATCCTCTCCGCCAATGACTTTGCCCTCGCAGCCCAAAAGGCTTTGAGCCCCAAGGCCTGGGCGTTTTACTCGTCCGCCGCCACAGACCTCGTCACGTACAACCGCAACAAGGAGATTATGAGGAGGATAATGCTCCGTCCCAGGATCTTGCGAAATGTGACCAGCGTCAACATTGAGCGCGAGATTCTAGGCTTGAAGAGCAAGGCCCCCTTCTTCATGTGCCCTGCCGCCATGGCGACTCTGGCCCATCCCGACGGAGAGCTTGGCTGGAGCCGGGGCGCAGCCAACGAAGGAATTTTCGAAATTGTTAGTCCCAGATTGAGAATTTAAGATGGTTTCTATCTTTCGTTTCTAACATGTCAAATAGATCTCCAGCAACGCCTCCTACGCCCTCCCCACCATCATCGGCGCCGCACCCCCCGACTACCCCTTCTTCCTCCAGCTGTACGTCAACTCCAACCGGCCCAAGACGGTCGAGCTGCTGCGCAAGGCGCGCTCGCTCGGCATCAAGGCCATCTTCGTCACCGTCGACGCCCCCGTCCCCGGCAAGCGCGAGGCCGACGAGCGCGTCCCGCAGGCCACGGCCGTCCGCTCCGAGATGAGCGGCGGCGAGAGCACAAAGGACAACAAGGGCAACGGCCTGGGCCGCCTGATGGGCCAGTACATCGACAAGGCGCTCGAGTGGGAGGACCTCGAGTGGATCCGCAGGGAGAGCTCGGTGCCGATTGTGCTGAAGGGCGTGCAAACCGTCGAAGACGTGCGCTTGGCTGTTGATCACGGTGTTGATGGCGTCGTGTTGAGCAACCACGGCGGTAGATCACTGGATGGGTAAGTTTTAATTTTGGATGTGGTTCAATTCTGCTTGCTAATGTTTCATCTCCACAGTTCCCCTGCCTCAATGCTGATCTTGCTCGAGGTGCGAAAGCAGTTCCCCGAGGCCTTCCAGCATCTCCAGGTCTTCATCGATGGGGGCTTCGAGCGCGGCTCCGACATCCTCAAGGCAATTGCCCTGGGCGCCACCGCTGTCGGCATTGCACGACCATTCCTCTACTCGCTGGTGTATGGCCAAAAGGGCGTCGAGCACCTATCGCAAAGTAAGCCCTGATTCACCCTCACTCTCTGACTTCCCCACTAATAAGTGCGAATAGTCTTGAAAGATGAACTTGAGACCTCAATGAGACTGTCGGGTATCACGAGCCTAGACCAAGCGTCTGCGGCAATGGTCAACACGCTGGATGTGGACTACATGGTGCCGTCGGGAGACGCTGGATCGTCTCCTGTGCCAAGGCCGCGAGCTTCGAAGCTGTAAATGACGTATAACGAAAAAGGGTGATGATGGAGTTGTGGATGATTAGTGTAGAAATTCTCTTAGAACGATGTGATGCACAGGCATCTTAATGAGCAAATTTGTCATAATGAAATTATTATTTTGTATCCCTCCAGTAGGTCTAATACTCGTTATAAAGTTGCCGTGAAGTAGCGTTAGGAGTTTAGCATCAGATTCACGCAGCTAATTATTCTCAAAGTCAAGGAAGCGAGTGAAAGTTTTACTGATAGAATGGTATAGATGAAACAATCGCATTATTCAGTCTGGTATGAATAGTCGCCATTACTTCTATAATCTTATATGTCCTAGGTTCTGATAGTCTGACTGATCTCGAAGTTGTGATGGTAAAATCCGGAGTCCTTTGACAATACTAGTGTCACGTTACAGTTGGGCCCCTCGAAACATGAGAATTGAGCCCAATACATATTATTTTATTTGTTTTAGATAACTTATACTAGCTTATATTATTTATTCATTCCAATTGGCGGATTACACTCAGTAAGTCACTGTGAGATGTTGTCAGAATTGCTCATCATTTCAGCATGTAAGACGAATTCGGCCTCGCGGCCACCTCCGTTGAGATCTAAGCGACAATGGGGCAATGGACGTCGAATAACCTGGATAGCGGTAAATTTCGGGCACATTTGCATCAAGATATTTATAGTGTAATGCTTAGACCTCATATCCCCAGTAAGATCTCGAATATTGCGCTCAGCTTCCCAATGTGCTCTATCATCGTTAGGGGCGATGTCACAGCACTTCATCTTTGTATGGCCTATAAACAAAAACTCAAGTGAATGATATACAATTCTGGTGTTTAAATTGATCAATCAATCTTCCATCAGAGTCTCAATGACTGCAATGCCAATCTCTCTGCAAATAATGCAGAAACAGTGCTCGCATCCCATGTAAACGACGGTGTAAGACGGATTCCGAGATCGGTCCAGCGAACGCGACCCAGAGCTCCGATGACGTCAAGCAAGGCCCTTCTCCAAACCGATCAGACGGCGCCAAGGCAGTACCCACCTCGAGCAAAGCCGAATGGGCCTCGACGTCCATTTCCGTCCGTCGCGAGGCTCGGGCGATGTTGGTCCCCATATTACAGCCCAGAGGAGTATTCCCCGCAGACATGGGTATGCGGGGAGCCCAGCGCCGGCGAGAAGTCCGATGGCCCCAGCAGGACAATGCAAGCACTTTGTCAAAAATCTAGGAATTTTTTTCGCCGCTCAGGGGGGTGAACCTCAACATGCGGCTCCATAATTGCTGGGGTCCGGGTCGGGTTGGAGTTTTTGTCTCGGGAGGTCCGTGTTGAAGGTTGGAGAAGATGCAGCCCTTCCCGCCGTCTGTGCCTGCGGGGAAGCGTCTCCATCTTCCCGGCCCCGGGGGGGAGCTCAGGCACACACGGGGTCGGGATAAGATAGATGTAATCGATAAGGGGACGGCGTACAGGTTGGAGACAAAAGTTGGAGGAAGGGTACTTGTCCGATTGACTCTGACCTCTGGGGGCGTACAACGTGTCCATGATGCAACCAACCTCAGGCCATCTGGTCGTTGAAACAGTCCATGGTGACCTCATCCCTCAACAGAAGCCAAGAGTGATACGCAGACAGGACGGCTTTCCCTCCGCAGGCGAACAATATACAAAAGTCAAGGTAGTTCCATTTTTCACGCCTTTGCTTCTTCCTATCTGGAATCCAGCACATAACAAGCCCAGTTCCCAACCCAGCGCCAAAACTTTGTCGACAGGCAAGTATTCCATCTTACAGGACTCCGGTTTGCCCAAGCATATATATACCCGCCTATCGGGGGAAAAACAAGAAACTCTATGCCAACGCTCCAAGCTAATCCATCAAGTCATCCTCATCATGTCCGCATTCCATAATCTGCTTCTGGGTAGCTTGGAAGGGGTTGTCCTGACCCATCAATGGCAAACATGCCGGGGTCAAACCGAAACACAGGTGAGAGGCCGAAGCTCATATCATAATCAAAGAATAGGTCACCGTCCATATCGGTATACGGCCGATCACCCTGGGCCATCTGGCCCGTAACATCTACAGCTTCGGCAGCTAAACCGGGGGCCATCGGCACCCCGTTGGGAGGAGGAGGGATCTGTCCCGCGACAGTTGCGTTTAGCGTCGCCAGCATCCTCTCCAGGCCCCCGACCATGAGGTTTGCCAGGTGCCATTTTCCAGCCGACAAGGATCGGAATTGTCGCACAAGACTGGTTGTTAGGTCATGAACATGCTGTCGCTCAATCAGGTCTCCGCCATACTTGATGGCAACTTTGATGAGGAACATGCATGCAAACGCCGTCATGGACAGCATATACGAAGGCATGCCAACGATGCCGACCGCAACGTCGGGGTCGGTGATAATAAGGTCAATAATGGCCGTTGCGGCGCCTACTGCCTTGCCCGCGCAATCGAGGAAATAATGCGGGATGGGGTCATCTCCCGACAAACCTCGGAAGATGTGTGAGTAGAGGTGAATCTGGGCAAAGTTGTAGTGTAAAATAGTTCCCTTGCGGGGGAAAGACCCAATTTGTGGCCATTGTTCTATAGAATGGTTAGCGTGATTGTCTCAAAGCAATATGTAGTTGTCGCCGACTTGCCTGGTAGTTCCTTAAGCCAGCGGTCATACCACTGGTCTAGCTGTCGTCGGAACTGTAGAATATGGTTCAGATAGACTCGAGGGATAGGTTCCCCTTTGTCGGTTCCAAACAAGTCTCGAATATTTCTTAGAATGCTAACCAGCGCGACTTGGCCGGTTAATCGTTTATCCTCCTCTGTAGCCACTGGGGACTCCAGAAACTTTTCCCATCCCTGAATTGAAGGGTCCTCTTGTACGATAGAAGGGCGCCCGTATAGAGTGGCCAGGTGCTGGTCACAGATGTAAAGAATATACCATAGACGAGCGCAGTCAGCGGCGTCCTGGTTTTGCCCCTTAATGGCCTGGCTGTAACTGTTGTGGAGGTTGCATTCGGCCGCACGTCGAATTGCATATCCCGAAAGCATCCAGGAGAGGTCGCTCAGCCAATATGAAGCCACGCACATGGCACGGAGATAGTCTCTATCAATTCGTCGCTCAAACATGGACTTTTCCATGAGCCGGCGAAATTCGGAACTACACACTCCATAAATGCCGTCGGCTTTAGGGTCATGTAGCGCGGCGACGGTAAGGGTGGCGGCTGACAGGATGGGGCTCTTTCGGCGCAATTCATCCAGCGTCATGTAGCGACACCCAATTCCATACATGTAACGGTCTAGGCGATCTCGATAAAGGGCGAACAAACTCTCGGCGTCTGATAATGATAATTGGCCCCGAGCAATAAAGTCGTCAATAGATCGGCCCCTTTGAGATTCCGGGTTTTCGGGTGAGCGCAAGGCACTAAGTTTTGTGAGTGTGTAGAGTGAGTGAATCGGGACGTAGGGCAGTCCTTCGTCCTCTGGTGTGGCCTTTGGAGAGTTGTCGCAAGAGGGACCCAGTGCATCCGGATCCTGTTGAGACGAAGGCTGACGATTTGAGCCCCCGATTCCGTTGTCGTCTTTTGGGGGTGTGCCTTCAGCCTCCCGCGTGTTGCTGCACTGTAAAGTTGGCAGTTCTGGAAGGCCGCCGACCTTATTTATCACCTGTCTGAGCGCAGAGTGCATCTGCTCCAGGTCGGAGATGACGGCTTCTGAAAATCTAGCAAGTCGTGTTAATGATGGCGTCATTCATGGTAGCGAAATTGGCCGGCTCATCAATGAGCGCAATCGCGACTTACTGTGATTTTTCATCGATAATGGTTTGCAAACTTTTGCTCAAAACGCACCCCAAGTTTCGTTCAGAGCATCTCCTGCAAGGCGGGCCGCTCTCGTCCATTAAACATTTAATCTTAAAAATGTCAGTCTTTCCCATCCAAACGCATCGCACTCGTCGCGTCTCACCTTGTGCTTGCGGCATGCGGCACAGGCCTTGATCTTGCGCGAGATCTGAGGCACCGGCAGGTCATTCGGAAGTAGGCTTCCGACGCTCTGCCGGCCAGGAGCCTGGCGGCTCTTGTTGGACGTCTGCTGTTGCGAAATGGTCAGCGTTCACACTTGTCGATTGTAGAGTTTGAGACACATGGCCTGTGCCTCTAAAAACGGTCAGGGACGAGACATACTGCAGTGCCACCGTTGGACGTGGCTTCGACAGCAGCCGTGCCGTTGGTGTTTGTGTCCCGGCCATTTGTCGCTGCACCACCGCCGCCTCCTCCGCCGCCGCCGCCACGAACAAGAACAACGGCAACCCAACGCCGCCTCCGCCGTCGTCGTCGTCCGAACACGCCGTCCACCCGTCCCTCCTCCAGCCTCGCGTGGCCGTCGTCCTCAACGTCCCCCCGCCGTGGCACCCGTGGCTGTTCGCCCTCCGCCTCGTCTCCGTGCTGCCCGCCCTCTGGTGGGGGCTGCCCTCGCTGCTCCAGCTGCTGCTGCGCGTCCTCCCGGGGCCCGAGCTGGTCGTTGTCGTCCCCGGCGCCGGCGGCTCGGCCCTCAGCGTCGACGCAGACGCCCGCTATGCCCTGACCGAGACTGGCCTGGCCACCATATGGGTGCGTTGTTCCCTGCCCGCTCCCTACGCCGCACAGTGGGGGGGTTTCTCCCCCCCCGTTGTGTGCAAGTCGAGAAGGCCCTACCTTGATAGACCGCTGACAATGTTATTAACAGTGCTTTGCGTCCGGCTACCTTTCTTTTTTCTTTACGGATTGCCTCATGTCTCGATGGTGCGTTCGATCACCTTTCCCCTCAGTTACGTACGAGTCGACAGGAACAATGAATTGACCAATCCTCAAACAGGCTTATCAACTACACCCCGCAAGCGACCATGGTCCGCCTCGTCACCATTAATGCCATGAACGCCTACATAACCGCCGGCGAGAGAGAGGACGCCGGCGGTTATGTAGGCGTTC
>NAGG01001697.1:0-13823 GCA_003031705.1 Calonectria naviculata
GTCGAGGTCAGTGGCGACGGTGGTCGCTAATGCCATGGGGGGTGATAGAGAAGCATTGCTTGTCGCGGGGGTCAAAATTCCTGGAACCGAGTTGGAAGTTGATGACTTGGGAAGCGCAAATGCTGTCGATTTGTCGAAGAGCTTATCATGGCGGAATATGTTTGTGTTAAATCGTGCAATGTTGACATTGGTATCCTTGAGCTCGCGCACTGTAGGATAGCCTTCAAGCACCGATATTCTCTGGCGCATTGCGTCATCTGCAAGGAGCTCATCCAAGAAAGGAGCATACCCAGCGTCGTGAGAAATGCCTAGAAGAACTTGCTTGCAGTTGTGGTTCTGCAAATGCCATCGGGCGGTTTCTGCGTGGGGTGTAAGTCATATTGCATTGTCTTGGTGGAGCTCACACATTGCATACCTTTGATCTTGGAGTCGGCTCGCTCTTTGCCGTAACCAACATCGATAAAATCAAATGAGGCCTTGGCCTGTGTAAATCCCAAAGTAAAGTCGCGGAAGTCGGTGGGGTTCTCTACGGAGCCATCGCGCATCATGGCTTTGCCTAAGCCGTTGACATTGGCTACTACTCTGGCAACGATTTCCAGCTCGTCAGCGCGGTCGCCTACATGCTTGGCAACTGCAGCGCGCAGCGCATATGCAGCCTTTTTGCCACCTTCGATGCGCTCCTTGATTAGATTCTCATGAAACTGCGCGAAGCCGTTAGTTGGCTGGTGGGTCGCAAATTTTATAAGTGGGAAAAAATCG
Organism: Calonectria naviculata; assembly: GCA_003031705.1. Lineage (NCBI taxonomy): Eukaryota > Fungi > Ascomycota > Sordariomycetes > Hypocreales > Nectriaceae > Calonectria > Calonectria naviculata. Next base: position 760 of record NAGG01001697.1, read on the forward strand.
GAACATACCAACAGGCCATCGCCATCTATCAGGATCAAAATGTATGGATTACGGTTCTGAAATATTTAGCCGCCTTGTTCTGCAGGTACCAGTCGCACTCTAAAAGCCCACCTTGAGGTTGCTATTCTCGGCTGATACATATTGAATCTCGGTTTGGTAACTCTGCATGCGCTGCTGTAGATCTCTTCTTGATTGTGTCGCATCGGCAAGGTCCAGTTCAGTATTGTGTAGGCGCTCAGTCAGAGCATTATTCTCTTCTCGGAGGGTGGTCTCGATATTTTGGGCGTAGATAAGAATATCCTGTCGGCGCGACGCAGAGTCATGTCAGCATCAGGTACCTTTGGGCGCGAGCAGCACGAGAAACGAGAGACGAGACACAAGGCAGAATAGATACGGCAATGAAATACAAAACAGGCGACAAGCAGAGCGCACAGGTTTTAACCGACAGAGAATGACGGACGGGGCGAGAGGGAGCAGTGGGAATAAACCGGTGGACGGAAACACACCTTGATCAGGTCGCTGCTGCTATCTTGGTACGCCTGAAGCGTGGAGTAACGCTGGATCAAATCGACGAACGTGGTCGCCATGATGGAGGCCAGATATGTTGGAGAAGCCAAGAGCTAGTCTGCAGATGTGTGCAATATGTGCGTTTGTGGGTGGAGGAAAGCGTCTGTGTGCCTGCCTTTTCTCCGGGAGCTGGCTTGCACGGATGCAAAAACGACCAGTGGGCAACTGACAAGATCTAGGTAGGTATTAAAAGGGAAAGGGAAGGGAGCGGTCAGGCGAGATTAAGCAAGACCACGGTGTAAATAAGTGCGCGTATTCAGAGCGACAGAACGCGCGCGGCAGCTGTGACGTGACAATTGGAGGAGGTTCAGGTTCAGGTCCAGGTCCAAGAGTAGAATAGAAGCAGAAGTCGAGCAGGTGCGGAAGCAGGGTCTTTGGATTCTGGGGGGGTGTGCCTTTTTTTGGTCTGGGGGGGCTTGCTTGGTCTGATCTGCGCTGGCCCTCAGTGGCCGCCGCGCTTACTGCTGCTGCTTGCTGGTCCTAGCTCTGGCTTTTGGGCCCTTCCTTGGCTTGGCTTGCCTGCTTTGAGTGCTTGCTTGCGAGCGATGCCAGATCTGGAGGGACCACGAGTGTCGCTGGCTCAGTTCTGTTACAACTAGGTTTGTACTATGTGGCTTGTTTGCGAGCACAAAGGAAAGTCAAAAGGGAAAGTGATGCTATACACAGAGGTTATAGGTATGCGTCTAAGTCTCCGCGGTGGAGCCAAAGTCAGCCCGGCGCCGCTAGATTTGCTCTGATTTTGAATTTTGAAGTTACCAGCGCACAAAATACTTTGTGGGTGCAAGTGAGGACAATACGGTGCGGAATCTATCTGAGACCTGAAAAAAAACGGTGTAGATGTCCGTAAAGGCAATATGTCTAGGGATAGAATCTGTCTCATAGTCGGTGAGCTCCAGATTTTTTTTTTTTTTTTTCTGTTTCTAGTCCCAGACAAGGATCGATGAGACCCATCAAATGAAGCAGGCATTGGGTACCTCGTAAGTACCCATTCAAGTGCCGATGCTCCACCAGTTCTAGATCACTCATAGGTTGTTGCGCTGGGGACTACAGAGTCGATTCCATCGTTGGGTTGCACAACGCTAAATGGCAGGCCTCAGAGTTTTTTTTTTCCTTGCGTTCTTCCTATCCATTTGCTTGAGTTGTATTTCCCTCCCTTTGGATTGTCGCAAGCTTGGTGACTGGCCTCATTATCCCGATCAGGCGTGTGCGGGCAAGGGATGTTTCGAAATGACCACTGCAACGAGCGACAGGGTCAGAGAATTGAACACGAATAGCCCTAATTAAAGCGCAGAAGCCACCCAGCAGCTGTCCCTTTCTTGCAGGGGTACCTCCATAGTACATGACGCACCGTGGCGCTCTAAATTAATGATCGTCTCAATTAAAAAAAGAAATGTTGGTCTTGCCCATGCCCTGCAAGGCCTGGGCCACTGCCAGTTCCGGATTCAGCAGTGACATGACATCGCTTCGAGCAACCTGGAGGCAATCTCCAGATGGAGCAACAGTCTCGATTCACGGAGCATGTCTCCATCATCATGCACACATAACAACTGCGGCCCTATGCGTGCGTGCGTGAAATGTTTGTTGGTGCAGCGCTTTCTCCGTTCCGGCCCAACACAGAAGCCCGTACCAAAAATAAATACCTCGTCAATGCGCCGGTAGAAAACATTCTCGCCTCCATACAAACACAGTGGTGGTCTGGTGTGCCACCCAAGAACATCATGCCATCATCACGCCGGGGGGGTGGTTGCGCTCAGCGCCAGCGACGCAGCTCGCGGGCCACTCCGCTGCTGTGGTTCGTCCCGCGGGGCCCCTGTATCAGCAGTCGCTGCGCAAGAGGGCCCCATCAGTAATCCCCGCTAAGCGAATGTACCAAAGTGTTCCTCTGCCAAATCTGGGGCCACTCAGCGCCCTCGCGCCCTTGTCTTGCTGACAATGCTTTTTATCTCAGTCACCATAGCCGCCGATATTGCAAACCCCAGCCCTGGGGTCTGTTCTGCTTGTGGGATCAAGATGCTGCACCCTCTTGCGTACGGGGTAGCCATGTTCGCCCGTCCCGTCACAATGTGCTCCTTCCTGCCCTTGGGAGGTATCCTCCTTCCCACCACCACTTGTGCCCACACATTTCCATCAATACCGTGTGTCACCATAGGCCACCATTACAACCAGCCACAGCGTAGCTAAGCTACTAGTAAGCTCTGGCACCACCGCAGGCCATCTGCCCTTGATATGCTCTCGTTACATCATCTTGCACTGCCAGCTGGCTGACCGACTCCTCGCCTCTTGTTCTATCCTCTCATATTAGCCCGGACACATGCAAGTAGTCATCTTCTAATCCACCATTCCGTTGAGTAACCCGTTTCATCCCGGCGTTTTTAGGCCCCAGTGCCGTCCCCCGCTCCTCCTAGTGTTCCATCGACCTCTCCCGAAGGTGGGAACTGGTTGAACAACTGCCACACCGTATCATTGCCCAAATCCCCTCCAAAGATCCATCCTAGGTCATCTGCCCCAGCATTTACCCCGGTATCTACCCCGGCCCCTACCCCGATATCTCCCAGTCCCCCCATTCCAAATGGCAAAGCCATGTTGTTCTGCACAACGTTTAGGTCGTTGTATACAATGTCTCCGGTGGGAAACATAGGCGCCAGCATCGCTAGACTATCTGCGGATGGTAAACTCCACCCGTCTGCTGTGTCCAGGGCCGGAGCATCCATGTACCTGAACCCCTCTTCTGGACCTATTGTTGAGTTCATTGGCCCAGAAGGGGTCTCGGCTTGCCTACCGCGGCTTGCGCTCAATCTCATACCCTGACTCGTCGTGATGTTGGACATGATCATTTTGGATCTCGCTATGATTGCTCTAAGCACCCCCTGCGCAGCCTTTGCTAGAGGGTTGCGGTCCTGCATCGCCTGGAATCGCTCGATGGTCCAATCAAAATGCTGAAGCACGCTTTGTTTAAGCTCCTTATAGTCTTGCGGAAATAAAATATAGATGGATGCTATGAGTACGACTGCATCGAAACTTCCGAAGAAAAGCAAGTGACTGCGCGATTCTGGTTAACATAAGGTTCCCTCTGGATGCTTGTGTAATTACAACTCACTTTCTCCAACTGTCTGGAGGCAGACCCAGAAACGTCTGTTTCTGGATCTCAAGCATTCTTAGGCTAGCTTCGATCGCCTCAGTTCTGCTCGTGCGACGGTGAAAGATGTACGGCCGATGCAGGGCCATGAGCGTAAACTCTTGCAGTTGGGCGAAATAAAACCTGGCTGCCTGTATCCATGGCACACCTGGGTGTTTATCCCATTGCGTATCGGGTTCATCCAGCCTGAACAGAGAGGGAGTATTGGCGTGGATAATGTAGATGGTCCGGTGGAGTTCATCAACCTTTTTAAAGAGGGCAGGGGATGGCTCCCAGTTTTCCAGATCTCGGATATCTTGCAGTGGCCTCACAAGCTCCATGGTCCAAAGAATCTGCGATATAGGAGATGGCCGATCCGTCTCGATCCGGGGAATGAGTGGGAATTTGAATCGACCATTCGTCAAGCGTGCGTCAATTGGCAGAGGCGGCATCGGCCGGTTCCAATCTATTGTTCCAGAACGTCCGAGTATAACGGCGCATGTGAGATCCCTAAATGCAAGACAAACAATTATATAAGCGCTATAACTCCTGCAAACATATTTCACCAGGCCACATCTTACCACAAGGCGAGAACCGCGTACAGTCTCCTTCGTCTTTGAATCAACCACTGGTTTTCATAGATGCTTTTCTCACTAGAGTCAAGGGGTTGTGGGTCCATGCTCTGCCGGTCCATCCCTATATCCTGGGCATAGCGAATTGTCACGGATATGGCATGCCACTACTATTGTTAGCTCCGGCATTTCAAGGAGAGGCGGGACTTACCGCGTCGGTAACTTTGGCAGTGTACTTGAAAAACGTGGCCCGTAGAAATTGGGCCTGCACCGTTTCCAGTGTGATCTGATTCGTTCCAAGAAGATCGATGATGGCGGCCCCGGCATTGCTGTACTCGGTGGCCACATCCTCCAATGTCATGCTGTTGATGTATCTCAGCGGGTCATAGTCTGGATTATTTTTCTCTGTAATTAGGAGGAGTGACAGCGCCATGACCTGAAACAAAACAGCTGGAAAGGCTCTTAAATGAGGTGGAATACCGCGAGGTCCGACGTCAGTTAAGACAAGAAAGGGTAACTTGCACCATTCGTCAAACTGCCTGTGAAAGATCTCTGGGTCGATAAAGTAGTACTGCCAGTTGAGGGTACGCATGAATGACTCAGCGAGCGAGTCGATATACTTTTTGGACGGCAATTGCCTGACCAAGGCTCTGTATTTTTCCCTAACGATAACATCATTCCCAGAAGCTAGCCATGGGTTGAACATATCGTGATCAGGAGGCAACCGGGAGACTTGGTTTTCCATGGTCGATTCGATTTCCTTGAGAAAGGTCATGGTAGAGCCCATGTTTCGGCCATAACCCCAATCGGCCGCGCTGGAGGAAAGCGTACCGCCATCTTCAACTTTCGGGAGAGCTTCTAAGACCGTTATAGTGGCATTATCCGGCCGCTTCCCATGACCACGGGGTCCATTTGAGGGCAGCACCGGGGGGCGAAATCGAGATTTGGATTCGTAGACACATGTCTCCGGCTTGTCTCTTCCAGTACAATTCGAACACGGCCTCTCTCGATCACACTCAAAATGACCATTAGCCAATACTGCGTTAAAAACTACATGTTACGCCTAAGATATGGCTCCTCGTGCAAACCTTTTGCTTTCGCCGATGGCATTCAGTGCAAGATGACCTAAGACGTTGTCTCTTCGCGGGAGGCCCAGTACGGAACAGTGGCTTTGTGGGGTTTGGTGGCTCCAGCATGCTGGCTAAGAAAGCTGACAATCAGCTTCGCTTGTCGGGCATAATAATTAATGGGGGGGTATAGCAAGATGGACGGGCCGAATCATGAAAGCGGGCTTGGGCTGTGCCAGGGCCCGGTCAGATCGTAGGCTGTGGAGAGAGTGAAGTTGACAATGTTGTTTTGAGGCTGGCCATCCGCGTTGGGCGGAGATATCGGCGCGGCTGGGGCACACAACGCGGAGAAATAATTGGTGGAACCATGGAAGCGGACGTCGGCTCATTCGGTGGTGTGGATCAGACGTGAATAAGTGTTTCCAAAGAGAGCAATCGACAAGCATTTCCAAACTTAATTAGTATACATCCGATTAGTTTGACAAGGGTCTCGTCTCTTAGAGCTTGGGTTTCACTCTTATAGATGGGATTTGGTTTGGGATTTGGTTAACGCTTTCGAAACAAGTATTTTCGTGGTTATTGTGATATTGCACTGTGGCGCTGATGCCCACTAATTTCGCTTCGACCTTGGCGGATGACTTCTTTCGTTAGCAACGGTAGGTGACACAGCAATCAGTTCCCTTCATGTAGGGCAAGAGTGGTTTTTTAATCCACAAGATTTCTGCTAATTTTCCCTTTACGGACCATAATAACAAGGAAGAAGTGCATGACGACGAGGCGACTAAGAACTACTCCATACTTTAGTAAGGAGCAAAACTAATAGTTCAATTTCCAGGTTAATAAGAGCGGGGATTAATCTTAGATTTGCCACAAAGCGGCCTCTGGAAATTTTAGCGAGTGCACAAATGATGAATCTTTCAGAGGTTTACCCATAACCTGTCCATATGATTGGCTCAGGCTGCTGCTTTGCAGCGTCAAGTACATACAATCGGTTGCGTTGGTGCAATTTGTGGGGATTACGTAGGGCTCGGGACTGCTGCGAACGTGTCTCAGTCTCCATCTCGGACTGAGAGAATGAAATATGTTGATTCGCGTCACAAACCCCACGTTGCATCCGACATCGATTCTCTAGCCCCTGTTGCGAGGATCAAGGTGGTCTCAACTGCCGTGCGAAACACCGTTGCAGTTGTCTGAGGAGTATCCAGCCGAGGTTGACGTGGACAAATTGAAGGAATTGCAAACGGACGTGGGACGGTGATTTGGCATGTTATACCGTGTCGCGCCTCTACACCGCAATTGCCTAAATGGTCTCCTTGCTTGCCCACTCAGATCATCGGCGTGGCAAGCGAATGGGGAAGTTTGCGCGGGATGCGCCCCTGGGCAGACTTCTCATGACTGGGTTCTCCGTGGAATCCGAGCTCGATGGTACCGGGCCGCTTCCGCTACAACATTCTAACAAAGTCCTCCCACCAAAAGCCTGATATCAGAGGGTTCGTGCCTTATCTACCTCTGGCAGCCACTAATGCACAACGGTATCAATCAAGACGCTGGTTCCTCTTTATCTCTGATCCGTTCCAGCAAGTGAGCTAGTTTAAGGTGAGAATGACGCCAGGGAAACGACGGGTGCACACAATCCCCGCATGCTGCGTTCAGCCTGTATGTCAAGTGTCATGATCGTGTGCGAAAGACCCAAGTCGTACGTGATATCTTTCCGCGCATGCTGGCATCTTGTCAAAACTAGGCTCCCCAGTGGATCCTTCCATGCTTATCCCTGGCTGACAATTTACTTCCATCGCTCCAATCAAAGGGAATGTGTGCGGCGCCGGGTACCAAGGTTGCGTTATTCCCTTAGTGCGAACTGTTTAAATCCGGACCACTGTCAACTAAATTGACACATACCATTTGCTCAGGCGGGCCGCTAGTGGTCCCGGTGCTACCGAGCGCGAGCCCCCTGCCTGGCTTGGCGCAATCGCAGGCTGAAGCTACGTACCTCTTACGCACCATTATCGCCGCCAGTGCTGGAGGCCAGCATCATCTCAGAACTTTAACCCACCACCTCTCCCTCTACCTCCACCTTGCGCAAGCTCAGCTTCTTTTCTCTCCAGAGTTTTTTTCCCCCTCCTGTTCATCCGCTCCTTTACGTCTTTCATCTTATGTTTGCCTGTGCTTTTTCGCTCGTCACCGACGCCCTATCTGCTCTCTAAACACCCCAACGTACTCCTCGTCAGCCCCTGACGCTTTTCTGACATCGGCTTGCGACTATCCTAGCCAGCGCGGCTGACGATAAGATCGATTAGCTACCGCGACGCCTCACCAACCTCAACCTCAACAACCCCTACCGCGTCTCCATCATGCCTGCCCGACAGACTCGGAGCCAGGCCGTCAAGGCCCGCAACACGCCAACTTCGTCTGACGAAGAGCGTGAGGTCCGACAGCAGAACGGCAATGGTTCTGCCCACAAAGCCTCGGATGCCTCGGACGAGCTTCCTCGCGAGAACATCTTCTTGTTCTGGCCTAACATCATCGGTGAGGAGGTCACCATTTGACCCCGCCGCTACCACCCGCTAACGAGTTCTGCTGCCAGGCTACGCGCGAATCGTTCTCGCCATTGCGTCCCTCTATTACATGCCCCTCCATCCACGCACATGCTCCGTGCTTTACAGTGTCTCCTGCCTGCTCGACGCTCTCGATGGCTACGTTGCCCGTGTCTTTGAGCAATCTACTCGCTTTGGTGCCGTCCTCGACATGGTTACCGACCGCTGCACTACCGCCTGTCTACTCGTCTTCCTGTCATCTGCCTTCCCCCGCTGGGCCATCATTTTCCAAGGACTGATTGCCCTCGATCTCGCTAGCCACTACATGCACATGTATGCTACCCTGGTTGTTTCTGGCACTGATTCCAGCCACAAGAACATCGACAAGACCAAGAGCTGGCTCCTCAACTTGTACTACACCAACAAGGTATATTTGTCTCATTACCGTTGCCCAGTACCAATATTCTAACCCTTTTCATCCTAGAACGTCTTGTTCGTCTTTTGCGCGCTCAACGAGATCTTCTTCATCGCCCTTTATCTGCTCTCCTTCTCCTCCCCTCTCCTGTCTCCCCACCTTATCAAGACTGTCGAAAACACCAGCGGAGAGGCCCTTCAGCCCGGTGCCCAAGTCAACACTTCCCTGCTGCGACAGATCTTCCCAGATCCCTTCAGCGCTGCCGCCCTTGAGCTTGCCCGCGCCAATAAGATGGATTCATTCTGGCCCTGGGTCATTGCCGGCATCAGCTTCCCCGTCATGGCCGCCAAGCAAATTATCAACGTCGTCCAGCTCATCAACGCCAGCAAAGGACTCGCCGAGGTGGACCTAAAGACCCGCCGTGAGAAGGGGCTTCCCAGGCCCAAGCCCAAGACTGCTTAAATGCGAGAGCCTTTTTTCGATTCGAACAGGCACTATATATTTTTAATACTCCTTGGTACCCGAAAGGAGGATGGGTAAGCGTTCATCAGTGCTGGCTCTGTATCCTTGTCTCGGGTGGCTTTCTTTCCCAAAGCCATGGCTCATGTGGCTTTTGAAAGGCATATTATTGCCCGGATTTATTTGAACCAAATTTCGGTCAAGTCTCTTTTGCAACCTCAAACGACAACTAGGGACTTTGTTTAGGTGGATTTTGGATCCCCTAGACTGCATGAAATGGCGTAAACGGGGAACTCTACGGAACAAGGCTGGGGGATGATGAAAATAGTTAATCGAAAACTGGGCCGATGGAAACATCCCTAAGCATTGGGGAATGACGTGCTGGGGCTGGAGGATATTAATGGCGAATCTTTCGTCTGATTTAGCGGGTGACTTTGGTTTAGACTTCACTGTACACATAGCTTTTGGTTCCATCTTTTGTACATTTTACTTAATTGCGCACGAGGCACCTCGGACACTCGCTAGAATTTATCGTGTTACAAAGCTTCCCCACCCCCATTGTCACATCTTCATTCTGTCATGACGTGTTGTCGGAATATGAATTGGATAGGGTGGGCAATTCTGCCCTCAGGTGTCAACGTTAATAGCCAACACATCCTTCCAGCTGTGCAAATCCACACCCTCTGGGCCAGCATCCAAAAGCACACTGGATACTCAATCTCGATGTCTTATTCGGAGGCGGTAGATGTGCAAACCGGAGTTCAAATGGGCACCTGAGTTTGCCACTAATGTGGCAGAGTATTCAATAACATGGCCGAAAACGAAACAATTCCTGGCAGTCGAAAAGTCTTCTGCAGTTAACACTTGATTTACAAAAGCCGGACAGACGAGGGGCGTGGTTTAAATGTTATAAAACAAGCATGTGGTACTGCATTATACAGGACAAGGCTATGTAAAATAAGCTCTAGGCTCCAAGAATTGGTAAACAACATTTTCATCCCCCAGCACTAAATATCTACCTCATGTCCAAAACATCAGGGTTTGCAATCAGGTCCGCCCTGCATTTGTGTCACTGCCACTTGCTACCGCTGCCGTCTCACTATTTCCGTCGCGAACCACCTTTTGGGTATCTGTAGCGGAGCTGTTCTCGATGATGCCGTGACCAATGGCACCGGCACCATCCTCGTCGACGGGAGTGGCCATGCCATACCAGGCAACAACACAGACGCCCAGAATGCCGGCGACGCAGCTGAAGACGAGAGCTACAATTCCTCTGGTAGTGAAGCTGTGCGGAACTCGAGTTAGCTAAACAATACGAGAAACCAAGCGTGTCAGACATGGAAGATCTTTTGGTTTACGAACCCAGCAGGAAGTCTTGGCGGAGGAACATTCTCGCCAGTTAAATCGAGATAGTCGGCCGTGTTTCCGGCGGCGTTTCCCTTTGTGGCAACGCCAGCCCTTTTACAGACCTCGAGGTGGTTGTCCGGGATGGTGAGCGTCTTTTGCAAGTCAAGTGGGTTCTCGACAAAGGTGGCAATGAGACCGGAGATGACGTGCCACTCAATATGACAATGGAAGAGCCATACGCCTAGAGGCACGATTAGCTAACTTGTAGCACACAGGACACGGTAGTATAAAGAAGGCAAAATGTTTGACATACCGGGGTTATCAGCCTTGAAGCGCATCACAATATTGCCATTGGGATAGATGACAAGAGTATCGCGGCGCATAGGGGTCTTGGGTAGATCCTTCTCGGAAACGCCAGCATCCTCCCAGGTCCCCGCTTCCTCTTCAGACCGGTAAATAGCCTGGAAGGCATGACCGTGGAGATGGAAGGGGTGACGGCCAGAGTCGAGATTGTTGACGACAAGCTGTACTATCTCGTCCTTCTTTAGAACAAACGAGTGCGTGTAAGTTCCGTACACGGCAGGGTTCTCGGCATCCTCGCCGGCGTTGAGGGCCGTGTAGAGTGTGGGGACCTTGGGGGGTCGATAGGTGATGTTGTTGAAGAAGGCGTAGTTTTGGCCATCGTGGAGGTTGTCCATCATAACATCAAGCTCAACAATGCGATCGGGCTCTCCCAGGAGCTCCATCTTGTCATAGGGAACTAGTTTCATGTCGTCAAAAGGCTCCAGGGCGTCAACCGTTGCAGAAGCGGGGAGATCCTTCTTCTTGTCATAAACAAGCCAACCGGTAGAATTGTAATTGAGGTCATCAGGGAGAACGTCAAAGAGGGTCTTGTCATTGAGTGTGAGTATCCATATGTCACCAAAAGGGAATAGCTTGATCACTTACAGTGTCCATGCTAGCAGCAATTGGGAAGTTCTTGGATGTATCCTTCTTGGTGGTGATGAGGAAACTGATTCTCTGAGCAGCAGAGAGGTATACCATGTCAGCCTCGGCTTCTTCAGTGTAAATGCCGTCAACCTCGACAATACGCATTGCGTGGTCCTCAAACCAAAGGTACTGCCCAGCGAAAGCCCCCATGTTGATGACACGGAACAAATACGTGGTTTCCGGCTTGACAGAAATGGTAAAGTTCTGAGTCTCATTCATGAGAGCAGACTTGGGAACAGGCTCCGCACCCGAAGGATTTGACTTGGCCATGAAAAAGTTCGGGATGAGATATTGCATCTCGTCGTGATACCAGTCAGACAGGGTGACAACAAGCTCCTCGTCGACTTTGTCCTTGTAGGGGAAGTTCTTGTCATGGACGATCAAAGGCGCACGCAGGCCATCCGGGTATTGAGCGCTGGTATGGGAATGATACCAGTAGGTACCAGGCTGATCAATCTAGATAGATGTCAGTATTGCCGACAGGGCTTGGTCAGGGCTTTGCCAGGAGTTTTGCTCACGGTGAAGTTGTAAGTAAAGGAAGCGCCTGGAGGGATCTCGCACTGTGAGACTCCGGCGGGACCATCCATGTGGGTGGTGCCATTCATGTAAAGACCATGAAAATGCAGCGAGGTTGACTGGTTTCCAAGGTTGTTGTGGGCATCAATGACGATTCTATCACCGACGCTGGCCTCAATCGTGGGAATGGGCCATTTCCCGTTGATTCCAATCACGGGGCGTTCTTGAGCGCCATCAGGGTTGGCTCTAACCCAGTGAATGTCAAAGTCATACTTGATTGTGGCAGCATCTGCAATCTGTGAGACTATCAACAGAGCAGCCGCTGCAGACGACAGGAGGTTTGAAACCATGGCGTTTGGGGAGCGCAATTGAGATAGAGAACAGAGAGGGGGCAGAGGAGGAGATTGGCAAGATAGAGGTCACGCCAACCTCATCAACGCGGGTTAAGAGGAAGATGGAAAAGAAGAGATCAAGATGGGAGATGATCTCATCAGATAAGCAAAGAGGTGTAAGCCGAAGAATCAAGAAGCGGGACCAGAGGCGGCGGCCGAGCACGGAGCTAAGACGAGGAAGTGCAGGTTGTTCAAGCTGGTGGTAGCATTGGGGCGTTTAGTCCACCCAACAGAGCAGCATGGTATCGAGAATCGGGTAAGACAACAGAAAAGCTCACGAGGCTAGGCTGGGATGGAGGAACGAGGCGGGAATTATTGTGGGACGATGAGAGGCAATGTTCCGGAAGTCGCCCAAACACGAGCGGTTTCTGTAGAACTCCGCACAAGTACTAGATACAAGGCCAGGTTCAATTGATAATATGGACTGAGGAGCGTGGCATGCCTTGTGCTAGCGCGGTGGGAGGAGCTGAGACGGGTGGCATGGCTCTCTCACATTGAAGCCAGCCAACGTACGTTGATGGAGAATACCGAACCTCTTTCCCCCGCAGCGGTCCCAATGCCGCACCACATAGCTCCAGGGATGGATGGGATGTGCAAGCTCTCGGGGGGGTGGGAGAGGTTTGCAGCTTGGAAAGGCCTTAGTCGAGCCCACGCCAGGCGACGCCTGGTGGTTCCGCGCTATTACTTTAAGCATGTAATCTTATCAATCGAAAGTGTGGGCAGATGGTGGTGCCACGCATGTGATTCTGTCTCAAATTTCCATTCACTGGCGATTCATTCTCGTCTGGGTGTTTCGATTTCTCGCTCCCAGCATGTCGGCCGACATCAAGTGTGTGTGCGTGTGTGTGGTTGTGCTAATGGCAGAGGCCCCTCTTATCAAATGCCAAGCCGGGACACCTACAGATTTCTGCTGTCTGGGCGATCCCCCGACCGCGTGGGAAACCCACCCCCGGAAGCCAAGCCCATGTTAAACGGGCTCTGCAGGGCTCTGCAGGGCCCTGTGAGGGTCCGTCCACGGCACGTCAGAGCCGAGACAAGCGGTCCACATCCCACATCACATCCCACACATATCCCCAGGGGGGGGGGGGGG
>NAGG01001699.1:0-11246 GCA_003031705.1 Calonectria naviculata
CCTGTCGCCCATGTCTTGGTAGCAGCTCTTACCCGCGTTTTTTTTTGCCCCCCTCCCCTCTGCCACCTAGCCAAAATTTGACGTGGCGGGCCCTCCGCGTCGCGTGCTTCTCAAAAGCTCCTCTCCCAGCCCCTCCTCGTCACCACCCCCAAAACAACCACCACCCACCACGCCGCCGGCGCCCGTTTTATCCCCAGCGTGACTTGCGTGATCTGCTCTGGTCTGCTAGCCTCTCCAGAGCATGTTGACGGTCTAGTTTTATGGCAACCATATCTCTATCGCCCAAGCCCGCTCCCATCTCGGCCATGTCCTCGAGACGGGGCCCGCTGACAAACAACCCCAATGTCGCCAATTCGCCCTTGAGAGGTGCTTCCGCCCTGGCTGGCTACGCGAAGCCCAGACGGTCCTACGCTACCATGCAGCGTGAGGAGGCCTATGGCCAGCAGCCTCCGCCTATGAAGAAGCAGGTTCTCGAAAATGGCAGCCAACGTGCGGTGCGGTCGCCAACTCGGCCGACCCGCCCATCAGTTCTCACCCACCGTGGAACCACGCGTTCCGTGCCTCAGCCCAAGGACCGCCCGTCGAGGACCGTCTCGACGTCTAGGAACCAGGATATCGACACCGAGAAGGAGGTGTGGAAAAAGCACCACCGGGCTAAATTCCCTAAAATGGTCTTTTATTTTGAGAGTATCCCAGATGATATCCGGGCCAGACTAACAAAGAGAGTGACCTATCTCGGTGCTGTATGTCATTATTCCCTCCTGCTATAACATGTCACGTTTGCTAACTGCCATACGTGCAGCGCCAGGAACCATTCTTCTCCATTGCCGTTACCCACGTCGTCACGACTCGATCGATACCACCCGAGACATCAGAGGCCGAAGTTGAGCCAGAACCTGAACAGCCTCGCCACCACGAAGAACCCGAACCCGAAGAACAGCCTCAGACCATTAACCCTTCCTTGCTGGACCGAACCGGCGAGGCTCGCCGCCGCCTCTTGTTTGACTTCCGAAACGCACCCTCACGATCAAATCAACTCGATGACCCCACAAAGCGAAGCAAAGCCCGAAACAATGATGTCCTGCACAAGGCCCGTGAGATGGGCAAGAAGATCTGGTCGCTGGACAAGTTCCAGACGATGCTGTCTGTGCTGCTTGAGTCGGAGATGGGTCACAGCAACTCTTACAGCTCTAGATCAGCAAGCACCCGCGGTCACTATGGAACCTCGAAAGGTTCCCATGAGCCAAATCTGCTTCAGCTTCTGCATAACGAACGTCTGAACGGTCCTTCGGATCGTGACCCTACAGCAGTGAACAGGGAACTGTGCTACTTCAAGGGTCCTCATCTGTATATCTGGGATATGGATGAGAAGCAGAAGCCCATCATGGTTCGAGAGTACCCCAAGGTTGCGAATAAGGCAGATGGCGAGTGGCCCCAGTTCCGAAGTGTAGGCAACGGCCGTTGTCCCTTCGTGGAAGAGATTGAGGTCCCAGACAAGGAACACCGCCGGCACAGAGAGCAAGAAAAGGCTCGTGCTGCCAAGCGTGAAGAGGCTAAGCGAGAGGACCCTGTCCCTATCCTGAAGCCCCCGCAGATTCCGGTACCAAAACCCGTTACAGGAAAGCGATCGCTGGGAGAGATGGAAGACGGCCACAATAAGATGCGTGCTGTGACACCAACTGAGGTTTTCAACCCTGCCAAGGCAACATTGTCTAAGCAGATGGACGGACGACAGCAGAATGCATTCACAAGTCGTGCAAGCACTGCTCGACTCTTCGCGGGTGAGCCTGTGGCATCAGGCGTGCAACCATCCAACATTACTTCGGCTATTCGCTCCCAGATGATTTCGTCAACATCTGGCGTCAACGGAGCCAAGGCTGGAACTAGCAAGGAGATTCACGGTCTTCAGAGAAAGGTGCTACAAAAAGCAGCACCTGCATCTCAAGATATCAGCTCCCGCCGCCTTGCGGAAGTGTCAATGGATGTTGCGTCTAGCAGATCGACAACTATGGGACGACACACGTCACGTCCTGCAGAAGTCCAGGAGGATGAGAGCCAGAAGACCACTGACAGTCGAGAGCGAAAGACTCAAACACAGTCATTGAAGAGCAAGAAGGATCTCAAACCCGGCTACTGCGAAAACTGCCAGGATAAATTCCGTGACTTTGACGAGGTAAGTGTTTCATGCTGCTGTGAACCACATCCCCAACATGAACTAATGATATCTCTAGCACATTCTATCTCGGAAGCATCGCAAGTTTGCCGAAAACGACGACAACTGGACAGAACTGGACTCTTTACTGGTCCAGCTAAAGCGAATGCCCAAATTCTCCTCCGACGCGGACGAGGAAGAAGGATGGTATTAAACTGTTGCAGATATTGTAACTGATGCCATCTATAATCAACTCTACCCACCTACACGAATCCATAATCCCAGAATCCGGCTTCGAACAAATATCCTCGGGCCTTGCCCACGACTTTCTTTTTTCTAGCTCCATGGACTTGTGATAATGGCCCTCTCCAAAGGGAACCACCATTTTCGGCTCCATCTTGCGCATCTCGGTACAGATTCCTCCTCGAAGTACAGAACAAAACAGCAACGAAGATAGCTTGTGGTTGGTTATGCATTGGTTGCTAATCGCATCACCCAAGCGGTATTTCGTTTTTGAGATGATTAATCTTCGTCACTTACTTTTTCGTTTCCTCACTACATGAACTGCATGCGACGGCGTCTAGCGGCATGATTTGGCACATTTTTTTTTACTTCTCATTCTTGTTCGTTCTTCTCTACCTGACACTGCATATATACATACAATGGGCGTTTGTCACGGTCTATTCACAAACATGAGAGAAAGGCAGGGGCGGCATGGGATTGCATGGCTCAAAGGCTGAGATGATTTTGTTTTTTTTTGGAAGGACTGGAGAGGTATCGGCATGTGAAAGGAAAGGAAAGGAAACAAAGAGGGTCAGGCGACAACCAAAGACATGGTCGAATGACGTAGATATGCGGTTAGGACATGTATATGTAGCCTACATGTTACAATAACGAAGTGTTTTGAACAAGTTAACGATATTTGGCGTACTTTGTACATGAATGTTTCGCCTTGTGACATATTATCTACCAGACAATCTCCCGATAGCGAGCTCATGGTGTCGGCTGGAGATGATGGAGTTGGGATGTCGACATGTGTTGAGACAGGCCGACGGTTTTTGTTATTAATTTTTAGTTCTGTCTATGTTTGTGATTGAGCACATGAGGTCAAGTCATCTGACGATAAATCATGATAAACTTTGGTCTGAAAAGCTCGCTTGGAGGGTTAATGGGCTGTTGGTTCTGTTGGTGGCAGTCTTGTCTCGCAATGAAATGTGATGAACGGGGATAGTTGCCAACTTGAAATGATATTGCCGCTGTTTTTTCTAGAAGCGAGGTGAAGTCCCACTTTTGTTAATTGATCAACAGACATTAAGCACCTGCCAAACGTCGGCTCAAGAATGTGCGAGGTCATATAACTAAACTGACACATTGCCTCCGATTGCGCGGGGGTGGTTGACTGTGGCGCAAACATGGCGTCGTCTCACAGACTCGGGAAGCTCAAGGAGGGCGAGGCATGAAACGATAACTCTTAGTGGTGTGCGTCTTGAGGCAAGCCACCCGAGGGGTCTCGGACCTCCTCCGTCCAGTGGAATGCAACCAGGAAGCCGGATCGTCTTTCCTCCTTGATGTGGCGTCGGGACTGATCGACGAGCAATTGGACCGATTTTTTGGCGAGACCACGTAAGTAAAAAACCTCGGGGGTGTTTTCGATGACTCGTGGACAAGCCAAGATTGCAGAGTGTGAATTGGACTGCGTGTTTGCGTGCGTTTGCCTCCCCGATCCCTCACTCGACGGCGTGTATCGGAAAGAGTAGTCGACACTGCTGTGCACTCGCTGCTGCCCATTCATTGTCCCTGTTACGCAAGGGGGCGTCGTGTCCTCGTTTCACCGCCTCTTGTTTTCGTTCCCTTTTTTCACACCCGACCATTTCGGCGCCATTGTTGAGCCGGCAGACTCGCGGGATCGGCTCTCCTTGAAGTACTTCTTTTTGTGATCACAAACTCGATCATATTTGCTTCGTTGCCCCCCTGCACCGAGTTACACAGATCTCATCACACTCGAATCTGTGCTACCTGCTTCTACTATTTAGCTTCTTGCTCAGTTCATTCTACCTCCATCTTCTTCATCTCTATCCCTTCCTTCACGTTGACTCTCTTCATCTTCCCCAGTCATAAATATCGGCACCCTCCCCACCCTTCTGCATACAGCATACCCCAATCCACATTTCGTACCTTAGTTCAACGACATCTGGCTCTATTGGAGATAAAAGAATCCTCTTTATCGTACATGACAGGTGTAAGATAACGGAACTCACCATGACTGCTTCCGATACTTCTGCCCACGCTGCAACGACGCTGGAGATTTGGCGTCGCCTTCGAGATCTCAAAACTGGCAAGGCCAATATAGTCTTGGACGGGAACAACCTCGACATATCTTCCCTCATTGCTGTAGCTCGATATGGAATCAAGCCCGAAATAACAGACGATGAGGAGACTCGCCGTCGGCTTGACTTGAGCGTGAATGCCTTGAAAAACTACGTCGCCAACCAATATGTTGTATATGGCGTTAACACGGGCTTTGGTGGTAGTGCAGATGTACGCACCGACGACTTGATAGAAACTCAGATTGGTCTTTTGCAGCATCAACATTGCGCCGTCATCACCACAATGGACAAGACCTTGGGCAGCAACTCTGAGCATGAACCGTCTCATGTCATGCCTCTCGAGTGGGTTCGTGGTGCTATGATCGCTCGTGCAAACCAAAATTTGCGTGGCCAGAGTGCCGTTCGGCTTGAGGTTATCCGCAAGCTGATTGACTTGCTCCACCATGAAATCACCCCTTTGGTTCCCCTGCGAGGCACCATTTCAGCCTCTGGTGATCTCATGCCCCTTTCGTACATTGCTGGCGCAGTAGTAGGCAACCCGGACATTTTTGTTCAAGTTGGAAAGGGGAAGTCGGCCAAGATCATTCCATCACCAGAAGCTCTCCAGAACAGTGGCATTTCACAAACTGGCCTTGGGCCAAAGGAGGGACTCGCTCTGGTCAATGGGACCGCGCCCTCTGCTTCCGTTGCGAGTATCGTGCTGCATGATGCGCATCAGCTTGCTGTACTCGCCCAGATGCTGACGGCATTTGCTTCTGAGGCCTTGGCTGGTAATGTAGAGTGGTTAACCCCGTTTATCCATGCCGCCCGCCCGCACGTCGGACAAATCGAGGTTGCTGCTAACATTAGAAGCTTCCTGAACGGGTCTAAGTTTGTCGTTGGCCTTGATGACCGAAGGAAAACCGGCGAGGGACTGTGGCAAGATCGCTATTCTACCAGAACGAGTCCCCAGTGGGTGGGTCCTTACCTCGAGGATCTTCTCTTGGCCCAGAGACAGATCTCCGTGGAATTGAACTCTACCTCTGATAACCCTCTAGTTGATGCCCTTGAAGAAGGGGGAGAGGCTACAGGAGAAGTCTATTCTGGCGGTAACTTCCAGGCTGTTGCCGTAACCTCAGCCATGGACAAGACTCGCCTGGCATTGCAAATGATTGGGCGCATGCTCTTTTCCCAAGTGTCAGAAATTATTCACCCTTCTACGAATAACGGCCTCGAAGCCAACCTCAATGTTAGCGACAAAGAAAATTTTACCATGAAAGGCATGGACATCAACATGGCTGCATACATGTCAGAATTGGCTGCACTTGCCCACCCCGTCTCAGCCCATGTCATGTCTGCTGAGATGCACAACCAGGGTATCAATTCCCTTGCTCTCATTTCGGCCCGTCGCACCTTGGAGGCGGTGGATCTAGTTGCCCATATGTGCGCGTGCCACATTTACGTCTCATGCCAGGCGGTTGAGCTTCGTGCGACTCATAAAATGTTTCTCCGGACTCTGAGAGATCAAGTGTTGATGGACACTACAGAGAATGGCCCGTTCCATGTATTTGGGTTGACTAAAGAAGAAGTCAAGGAGCTTTCTGAAGCCACTTATCCCGTTGTTGAGTCAGCCTGGTATGCACACAACGCTGGGAGCTGGAAGGATCGTGTGTTACCTGCCGTGGATGCTGCAATGGCACCTGTTACCCAATTCCTGTCAACACAGAGCAAAGATTGTCCCATTTCCAGTCTCACTGTTTTCAAGGCAGCCTTTCACAAGGCTGTTGTCGAGTTATCTTCGTCTATCTTCTATCCCAACATGGCTATAAAACCCGTTCACGTAGCCCCAGAGCTTGGAAATGGGTCATCTCACTTGTACACTTGGGTTCGCTCCAAGTTGGGCGTGCCGACTCAGTGTGGCATTGATGATGACCCGCTCTACAATGCGCAAAAGGGACAGCCAGTCGAAAACAAGAAGACAATCGGGAGCTGGCTTAGTATCGTCTACGAGAGTTTGAAGAATGATATGATGGATATGGTTATGGAGACCATCGAGACGTCGCGGGCAGCACCGCGATCTCCTGAAGAATTTGAGGAGCTTTGCAAATGGATGAAGGAGCAATACTAAATTACAAAAAAGACGAGAAAGAAAAAGGCTAGACTTTTTATTTGGTGCTATAGAATTGGAGATGTTGATAAATCTCAACTCATGAGACGGTTTGCTTGCAGAGGTGCTGTCAATGAAGGTCATAATAATAGTTACTTTTTACTGAAGATGTAACAATTGAAACTTAACAGCAATGTTCTTTATTTTGCTAAATCGCCCCGACTACCTTTAATTTCAACCTTTGGTTTGGATACCAGTGAACCATACCACTGCAGCCATGACTGATAAAGAGATGCTCAAAGGATATGTCGAGTTGTTCGAACACGCTTTTATAGGCGCTGGATTTGAATAGGCACACGGAATAATCTAAAATGTTGTGTTTGCGGAGAGTGATGATCCCGGTGAAGGGATTAATGGAGGTGTTATCAGTGATGGCTCGCGGGCTCCTGGATTTTGAGAGGATAAATACGGCGTCAGATGAGCAAGCGGAAAATAATTTCAGAGGCAAATTAGCGAGTAGCATTTATAGAAGCAAGTGAATGGCTTTAAAATATATTCATTGTTTGCTCGTTTGTCAGTATTGTTTGCTTGAGGCCTCTAAAAAGAGGGTGGGGTGCTTCTCCTTTTTTGTTCTAAAAGCTCCAACTCCATAGCCTGCCTCACTGGATTCTCTCCTCTTCACCTCACTGCACAAAACGAAAGTACCTCTCTTTTCTACTGCTTCATGTTTCCACATCTTGCTCCCCCATTAGGGCGGCAGGTAAGCATGCTGACTTATAAAAGACGGCACTGATTCTAACTCCCACTATACAGAAGTCTCAATTGCTCCCATCTTCGAACGCTTGAAGCAAAAGAGGGTCGAGGCTGTCCGCACAATTGCTCTGTAGTCGCCATGACCAAGCATCCTTTAGCCAGCGATAGTGCTTGCTCAAAAGGAAGCAAAAAGGCACGCACTGTCGTCTTGCTAAAAAATGACAAACGTCACTCCAGAAAATTGAATTCACGGGGTGAGTGCCATGTGCGAACTGCAGCGACTGGTGGGGGTTTGTCTGGTGGCTAAGGTGATGGTTCTACAGAGTGTGACAACAAACTGTCTTCGAAAATCCCCGGTCTGAGCCCAGCAAACAAGAATCAAGATGCGTCCGTTAAACAGACACACGACATAAAGGATGAAGATGACCTTGAAAAGGCCCTTTCCACTCTTACAGACGGACCTTACACGCTGAAGATATGGCGTTCGGCTCAGTTGCAAGTGCCTGATCCGACTGCCGACACCTCAAGAACCGGGACAGTTCGGTATGATAAGATCAAGGAACGACAGCACTCACAAGAGATCATGGTATTCCAAGTACGGACAAGGGCCTGTAATGGCCCAAAGCTCCCGCCTTTAGGATCTGGCAAGGGGTGTGGCAGGTGGGATACACGTCTGGGTATATCTGCCAGAGGTTGGAATGAGTGTGGGGCAGTCCCCCAAGTCTATGTTGGACTATCATCTGTCAACTTGCAGGCTGCATTCATGACACGTCGTAATCCAAGGGGTCCACTTCACTTTTTGTCTGGTTACACGATTAAGACCGAGCCGGGACGCAACATCTGTGGAAATGATATAATTCCTCACGAATTCTGCACGGTACCCGGGAACGTGTTTCACATGGGAGAGTTTTTGGAAACCCCCGACTACGCGATTCACAGCTGCCCCGAGCCGTTCGAGAGTCTCTCTCAAGATCATCGGCGGTGGGCGAGTGGGTTGTCTATTGATCCGCCTTATGAATATTACCCGACTGAGCAAGGCCCTCGGCAACCAAGTCTTCATCTGGATTCAAAAGAGAAAAGGGACCCTTTCTGGGATCTCAAGTGGCCTCCTATTGGAGTTTTTGGTATACCTTCAGAAATGGTGACTATTTTGAAAACATTCCTGGAGAAGCACCCTATGGACCCCATCCCCATCAACCTCGCTGTGGCCACGACCATCATATATTTTGATATGGAAGCGAGAAACTGGGATGAAGAGTCCTATAGCACGACAGAACCGGCTCCGATGATTCATCTCGGAATATTTCTCATTTATTTCCCACATCTGTTGCGTTTCACCGAGGTTCGCCGGCTTACGCGTTACATCCACCCCGTTCGGTTTGCTTACTATCACTACCACGCCGATAGAAAGTTTCAGAGCGATTTCAGGATCATGCATGAGGAACTTGATGTTAGGAGACTCAAGACACTATGGAGGGCCATCTTCTCTAAGACCAGATTAGTCTCGGTTGACGATAGACTCACGCTACTGCCTCATTCTATGCCGGGAAGTCGCATGACCTGGCCGAAGAAAGCAGGGCGGGCTAAGCCACCATCCCAGCATCTGAACGCTTTGGCTCTGCTCAATGATATTCGCACCATCATGCTACCGAGTTACCATCAGCGAGAGGCTGGGGTACAGTATGTTGGCTTCCCACGATACATTGCTCGGAAGTGGGTGAAAGGCGAGGGTTTCCCAAACCTGGAATATGGGACACCTCCCGAGTCTTACTGGTTTGCAGATATGAAAGGAGAAGTAACTGCGATGACGGGCGATGCCGAGGAAGTCGGTCCTGTCTTCTGCGATCTTCAGCCCATGCTTAAATCGAATGGTAGTGAGCCTGAGATTTCAGAGGCTGCAGGAAAGGGATCGTGGGAGAACCTGGACGTTTATTCGGAACTGCCGCCGCCGCTCTGTGACGAGAAATCCGAGACGAAAGAAACTTCACTCGACTTGATAGGAATTGGAAAAACTCGGGCACCCGTTCTTGTGCTTTCAGAACCTGAGCGCGATCGGGTGCTACAGATCTTACGCCGGCTCCCACACAAAGCGGAAGAGTGGAATATCCTCCAGGACATGCTCTGTAGCCGATATGATGTGCCATACGTGGACTTCAAGAAGGCGATAAAGGAGACAGATGGCAAGATATGCACAGATATACGATGGATAAAGTATGCCTGTAAGCGCAACTACGTCTTTCCTAGAAACGAAATGATCCTCCAATTCATGAAAGGTTTGCCTCGTCGGCTCATCAAGCTCACTGGACTATACCCCACGTGGGTACTTGAATCGGCAGCATTTGGAAGAGTCATAGGGAGCACAGATTACCAGGCCTTGAAAAAGGCGGCTGGCGATGATATGGTTGACTTTTTGAAACTCCTGCTCCCTCTCATCGGAGCCGAAGTGGGACCCGAGCAGGCTTTGGTCTACTGGGGGGTAGTGAAGCCGCGATTACAGCGGTTGCTGAAGGAGCCCTTCATTGGGTCACAAGAAAAATTGGCATCTGAAATTGAACGCGAACTGGGAAGTGGTAAATAGGATGAGAGGGTGGATGAACGAAGGCGTCTTCGGGAACTATGGTTTAGGGCGCTAGTTGGTGATGGACAAGTAAAACGAGTGGGCCCCAAGAGCTTCTGGAAACCTTTTTTTCCACAAAAAAGCTCGAGCGAATTTCCTCAATGTTGGGGTTTGCGAAATCTCTGTTTTTAGTTGGGTCGGGGTTGATATCGGTTGGTAGAGAGAAAACATGATGTAATGTGGAGGTCTAGACAGTTAGTTGGTGGGGAGTGACTCGAGCTCCTAGGTCGCGGGTCTAAAACGCATTTCGTAAGACTCAGGTGACGATTCGTATACTTAGATAATTGAGGTAATTACTTGACAAAGGACAAGTCAGAATACAAAATCTTTTTACCCCACAAGTGACTTGACTAAACACAAGGGGGCCAATGACTTGAGGATGACGTCTGTGATCATCTTTGATGGGCTTTTTTTTTGTCGGTCATAAGCCATGTCTGTTTTTGGTAAAATTTTTAAACAAAAAGGCCATGACGTATCTCTTTTTTTTTTTTTATTCTTTCCCNNGGGGGGGGGGTTTCTAAAAGCCAAGATGGAACGCGTAACTAGTCGATTAGGATCGTTGATGCGTGATCTCGCAAGCTCAGGGGAGATTAGGGAAAAAAACACTAACAGCACATAAACACAAACTATTTTTTTTTTCTGGAAACACATCCGCCTAGTTCCTCTGTATCTGTAGGGTTGCGGCCCAAAGACCCAGTTCTTTCATCCATCACGAACATCTATTTCCACGTTGGTCGCCCTAAACGACCGTTTCCAATCTCTTGACTGGCTATTTTTGGCGTGGGCGACCCCTGCAGGAGCGTCCTGCGCTAGCTGATAGAGCCGACCCCACAGAGCAGCGCGAGACCCCTGGAAATTAGACGTCACAGTGGGAGAGCCAATACCGGCGGTCCGTAACGGCTGCCATTCCCGTAGCGACTTTTTTTTTTTTTTGCTTCCCCCGTTGCCCTCCGTCCCGGTCGGTGGTCCTGCGCTACTGCACCGGGCTGCGTGTGCCTGAGCAGGTGGCGTAGCTTCACGATGGCGACCATGGCAGAGCTGCCTGCCTTTATGAGTTTCGCACGCAATTGAGACGGCGACATGGCCAATCCAGTCCTCTTACTCCCCGTGACGCGAGCTGTCCAATTGACTCGTAGTTTTGACTCTGGAAAAAACCGGACCTTGCGAATAGTGATCGTCGCCTCGTCCAAGGCAGCGCGAGGCAGGGTCGTCGCATTGCATCACATGGTGCAACCAGTCAGCCCGCCAACCAATCTCGCCTTGTCGACTCTTGCAAACATGACTTTGGCTCTCCACCGTCTACATATATCC
>NAGG01001702.1:0-22519 GCA_003031705.1 Calonectria naviculata
ATAAGAATTATATATCTAAAAATGCATTATAATAATGCAGGGTTGTGATTATGTGGGGAGCCACTCTAAGTTTTATTCTCTTTGCCAGGAGAAAAAATGCTCATGTGTTTAACCTTAGTTGGATTCGCCCCCATCTCTTAGTACGGTGGAAGACTACTTTAGGAAGCAAGATTGGTCAAAGATACTCGATTAGTATTGTAAAGAACAATGGGGTATTCAAGACCTCTAAGACTTAATTATGAATTGCAAAATAGAGCATGTCATCGGAATGAAATATATTTGTCAAAATGTTTGCAGCTGATATTGGCAACTTGGGTGAACAAGCCCGCCCCGATAGATGGCAGAGCTGCTCCTAGAAGAAATAGAAAGACTGGCTACTTTTCTAATCAAACGAGGAAGTCCTTAACAACAGTCAGGTAGTTTTCATACGCAACTCCAGTAGAGGGCTCCATGCTGAACAGGTAAGTTCCCCACCAGGGACCAGCAGCCCACCACAGCCAGCCGACCCAGACGTCGGAGTTATCCTTCAGGTACTGCAGCTCGTCCTTGATAGCAGACTTGCAGACATCGTTGTTGGCACCAGCAGTCTCGCCGAGAACACCCTTCTTGCCGTTCTCCTTGAGCCAGGCAGTGGCAGCCTGGAGTCGGCTGGAGCCAATGGTGCTGTTGACACAAGTCTCGGATGTGCCAGATCCATCAGAGTCGAGGTATTGGTGCATCTCGTAGATGAGCTTATCTTGGGGGTCGGTCAAGTCCTTGAGGGAGTCGCCATTTCCACTAGAGATCCAGGTCCAAGCTCCAGTGTAGGAGTTACCCTCGACAAAGATGTACTGGGAGGTGGCACCAGCACCACGGATGGCAGTAATAGCGGCCTGGTTTAGCTTAGCCACAAGCGTGTTCTCCATGTCATGGAACTCGTTGTTGGTGTCGAAAACGACCAGCTTGTTGTCAGCAAACTCAGTGGCGAGAGTCTTCCAGAAGCTACCGAAAGCATCTACGTCGGTGATGATCTCAGAGTAGTATCGGCCGTAGTTGTGGGGATCCAGAATGGCGTAAGCACCCTTTCCGGTAATGTGAGTGATGACGGCCTTGTAGCTGTTAAAGTAGGCAGTGTTGAGAGAGCCAGTCAAGTTGTTTGGAATCATGCGCTCCATCAAGAAGGGAACGCGGAAAGAGTTCATTCCAGCATCGAACAAGGTCTTTCTTGTCAGCATAATGGGCTACATGGAATGTGGGCAACTTCTAACTACTTACATCAATGGCACTGGTGTTTGGGAAGGTGTAGTCAGTGCCTTCGGTGCCGGGAATGTTGCTTGTTCCGAATTCAGCACCGGACTCACTGACACCAGTGAACAGGAAGCCGGACGAAGTAGATCCAGAAGCAGCAGGGGTCGATGCAGAAGAGGCAGCGGATGACACAGCTGAAGATGCCACGGAAGAGGCCGGGGAGGAGACGGCGGAGGAGACGGCATAAGAGACTGCCGAGGAGGCAGATGGGGTGACGGCCGACTCAAGGGCAGATGACGCCGCGGAGGACACCGCAGAGGATGCTACGAAAGTGGCCACGGGAGATTGGCTCGGGGTTTCCTGGGGAATTTGGGTGGCAGTTTGACGTCCAGAATCGGCTGAAGGAGTGTAGCGAACAGCTTCGGCCGAAGAGCTGTGGCGTGGCTTACAAACAGCACAAGATGCCAGGGATGCGCCAGCGGCGACGAGAAGGAATGTGGGTCGCATAGTGAATGCGTCGGTGCAAAAAGGAGCGTTAAAGAGAACGAAAGAAGCAAACAACAAAGGAGTGTAGTGAAAGGAAGGGGCTCGATCAACAAGCCAAAGACAATGGTTGAGACTCCAGAACAAGAGAGAGGCCTACAAACGAATCCATCGTGTATAAGTACGCCAAGCGCTGGCAGGCTGTCCACGTGGATCCGCCCACATTGAAGCCCGCTGGGGCGATTCATCCCCCTGGCTCGTTGATCTGAAACGACAGGGGGCTTCATTGAGACGCGCGAAGACGTCTCCTGGGCGGTCCTGAATTAGCCGCTGTAGGGCCTTTACCAGCGGAGCGGTCATCTCATCCTGCTCGCTGGCTCGGCTGATTGGTGTGTCCAGATTTTCCGCGGATGTGCGGGAACTCGCAACCTCAACTGACAAACAGCTCACGACTGCTAGCCCTCACGTGATCGGATAAGTCGTGCCAGAGCCCCCAGCTATAATTTATCGCGAGCTGCTTTTCGAGAGTATTCTCGCTCATTTGTGCTCAAG
Organism: Calonectria naviculata; assembly: GCA_003031705.1. Taxonomy (NCBI): domain Eukaryota; kingdom Fungi; phylum Ascomycota; class Sordariomycetes; order Hypocreales; family Nectriaceae; genus Calonectria; species Calonectria naviculata. The sequence continues at coordinate 2,263 of NAGG01001702.1, forward strand.
TAGGCCTAGCCTGCCGGTTCTGCCGCAACCGCAATCTGCTCTCGTTGTGCCGTCGCCGCCTTTTTTACTTTTTTGCTGTATCACTCAATCTCGCCTCGTCGCAGCCAGAGCAACGCTGGCATCCAATTGCCTTTGACCATAAGAGGAGCTCATTAGTCATCGCCGCCGCAGTGAAACTTGAAATTCAGAAACAATGTGGATGCTTGGGTGTTTTCCCCTGGATCTTGTTTAATCTTGTTTCATTGGCTGTGTCCACTCCTCCCACAGCATGTGGAGTCAACCAGTGCCCACTCCGCTCCCGAGTTCTGCAGGTTTTACGGCACCCTAGAGGAAACTAGAGTAGTTGAGTATCGTCCCGATTAGCCGATTCGAGTGATTTAACATATATCATGAAGATTGCAAGATGATTATGGAGGAATCTTATCACAGGGCTGGGTCATTCTACCGACTGCGATTAAAGGCTAGCTACTTGAGTGATGTGGGAACATGATTCAGTTGCAGCTTCTAAAACAGAAAATAAATTATTATGACTACGTTGTTCAGTTGGTTGTGGCTTACCGACTGATGACTCGCTGATCAGCCCGACAAGCAATCTTGCTCCGCCACCAAGCTGAGAGCCCGCTAATTACGCCATGCTTTCTTGCTTAATAGTCGCCGGATTTAGTGTTAATAAATCAACTTATCTGAATTTAAATTTACAAATGGATCAGCTCCTCCTAGTTTTGTCCTTGGGAATCGCCAGCACTGTCATGGAGCTGCTGAGAGTGCTTCAAAAGGTTACCGCTCCACCCTCATCGGGCATCAGAGGAAATGGCCCCAACCAAACGTGAACAGCAATTTCGCAGGCCGAGCACCGAGACAAGATATGGATTTCTTAAAAGCTTTTTGGATTAGGTATATTGTGTTATTATCGCACATGAATTTGTGGAATCAACCCTCACAGTACATCACGCCTTAATACGCACAGAGTCTGCCAAGGCTGAATCCGACATGTGGCTGTCGATAGTCGGATGCAAGTGGCCTAGCTAATTTCTGGCTGCCGCTATTATGGGCGGCAACACCCCGCACATCATTGGTCTTGATGCTCCAATCCATCGACCAGGCGTTCACACTATTCCCGGAATCGAATGGTCTCTTCAACCACCCAGCGCAAGGCCACGGGTCAGCAGCAAGATAAAGTGTACAAACTGCTGAGTGTCACTGTACTTGGGATGTCCGCCTTGTGCCGTTGCCTTGTCGATATGACTGGGTGTCAATTGTCTTGCGAATCCTGTAATGGACAGTGGCCGCCTTATTTGCGCCAACAGCCACTGCGTGCGCGCCCTGCAATGTGCTAGAGAGTTCTGTACTTAGAGCTGGGTTGCATCTGGCGCTTTATTTTTGACGACTGCAGTCAGTGCGTGCCGGCTGCAATTCCACTACAGCCTATCTTCCTGGAAAATATGTCTCACCAACGAACCACTGAGGTGCGAAGCCTTAAGCCGCTGTGGAGCTCATATCATGCGACCATGGGCCTTCACTCAGGCAAACTGCAGGCTGACTGTGGTTTATTGGCCACCGGGATCCCATTGCCGCTGTGGTTGCCTCGTCCCTGCGATTGCCTGACTGTTAGCGCCTTGTCCTGTCCCAGATAATAGCCAGCTCCCCCGCTCTTTTGGCTTCATCTGTGTTGTGTTTCCTTATTGTGACTTCAGTCTCAATATCATGGCTGCTTACGCTGATCACAGGCCGTCGCCTGTCAACTTTAACGTTGCACATGATGATTTTCGCAAAGAGGTTGACACCTCCAAGATCGTTGTCAACGATCAAGCCAATTTTCGCAACCTTCCCGAAAACTGCGACAAATTTAGGATCCTGATTATTGGCAAAGCTGGTGTGGGCAAGTCGACTATATGCTCCACCGTCTTTGGTGTGCCTCCTGAAACTGTGAGTCGACCACCCAGACAAGTTCATCTTGTCGGCCGTGACTAACCATTTCATATAGACTGGCGTTAGTCACCGTACCGTGGGAACCCAGAAAGAGAGGGTGTGGTACCCGATAACCTTCCCTGGCGCCAACGAAAATCTCATTCTACATGATTCGGGAGGATTCGAGGCTGGGGATCTGAAATGTGTCGACGAGATTTCCAATTTTATCAAAGACCGAAGACAGCAGCCTAATCTCGCCGACCAACTTCATTGCATTTGGTTTGTTATTTGTTGCCAATTCCAAAGAAATTGCGTATTGATAGTATTTTTAGGTATTGCATTAGCTGCCGATCAAATAGACCCATCGAAAGTGCCGAAAAAGAATTCTTTTTTAACGCCGACGTCGGTGACATTCCTGTTGTTGTTGTGTTTACCCAATTCGACTGTCTGGTGAATGATCACCTGGGTCGAGAAATTAGCCGCCAAATGGCTCGCGGAGGCCCCATGGACTTTGTTCAAATGAAGAAGGATGCCACAAATGCCGCCATCGCAGACTACGATAAGAACTATCGCGGCCAATTTGAAAGAGTATTTGGGCGTCGACTACGTGTCTCTATTGTACGACTGGAGATCCCGCCCGAAGAAGCGGGTAAGTAATTTGATGACCTTCAGACCCGACACGAAAGTCTCATACTTGTCGCAGGTTCGCTAGTTAAAGCACCCGGTCTCGACACACTAGTAGACCAGACAAGGGAAATGCTACTTGAAGACGGATTGCGCCAATTATGGACCGCAGCACAATGTCATTCCGCCGACATGAAATTGAGAGGTAACTCCACCCACATTTGATCAAACTGGAATCCATAATCTAACATTCCATTAAGAATCTATTCAGAGAGGCATGTCCGTATTTTGGAGGGCTGTTGGAGCTTCATCTGTTCCGTTCCTTCCATTCGTTGGCGCTGCTGCAGTGTATAACGCCTTTGTCAAGATTCTGGAGAAGCTCACCCATGTGTGGGGAATTCGTGGCTGCAGAGCACTGATAAGAGACTCAAAAGTCCGGAACATGTTTCTTCAAGGGTGTTTCAATGTGAATGTCATGGAAATTTTGTGCGCTAAGTTCATGATGTCGCTGAATTTCTTTGGCCCGCTGAACGCCGTTCAAACATCATTGACGATTCTCAAGATGATTGCAGGCATTTCTCTTATATATGAGAGACTGTTTTGGGAAGTGAGAGAGCATCCGGAAAGAGAGATGTCCGAAGCGACGATAGACAGGATAGTCTGCGGCTTTCGACTAAGCCGCGGTCACAACAAGATGTCAGCGCATTTGTCACATGGTGTTAATGTTGGCAACTGTTATAGTAAAACAGATTGTATGGAACAGCTTGAGATTGCCATTGAAGAAGGTCGATTGAGGCACGGAAAGGAAGGTTTACGTAAGAAAACTATTGTTGGATAAATCAACAAAGCATATATCTTATGGGACAGTTAGAACGATAACTGAACTAGATATCAACCCCGCAAGAGTCCTAATTGAATTTTCTGAAAGGTTTAAATCGAGCTTGAACAATCTTAAAACCTGTGGCCTTTCTGTACCAGCTGCGACTCGTTCTAACATGACACTCAAGGCGGGACATTCGCCAGCTACTTAAAGTTACATAAAGGTTAGAGGGTTGGTTGTATTGTAACTATTGATGCAAGTGGTGGAAGTTTGGCGTTATCTGAATGTAGAGGTCTCATTCCGCCTGCCTTGGTTTGGGGCAGTAATGCTAAAATGCTTGTTCCCAAAACGAGACTAGGCGAATCCTCCTCAGCGGTGACCCAGAAGCACAACCTACTAGTCCCCATGCTCTCAAACTACTCAAGAATACATTCGAATAACTTTTCCATTTTTGAACCGGCAACGGAGATCTTTGGAGAAGGGCTCTCACTTCTGGCCAAATGTACTCTGCGAATGACCGGCTAACAGCTGCACTGGGATACCTTGGGTTTTTTCTAGGGTCGGGTAGGAGTAATTAGATGGGTGAAGTCTGGTTATCTTCACGTGCCCACTCAATGGCTGGGTAGAGACGGGTTTCGGTATGAGCCTACAGTGTCTGTATTTGGTCATAATGAACAGCGAGTCTCAGGGAGAAACTTCGAGCAGCGTCGAGTAATCATTAATTTGCCGGAAGAGGGTTGGCAAGGAACGGTTCAGCTTGGTTAGGACTGAGCATTGACAACCATGGCCACATAATTCAAGCGCTCGATTGGCTGAGCAGAGCAACAACTGACACAACCACGGTTAATGATTTTAGAGGACAGTCGAGTCTGGGATATTTGGATTGCCTTAAAGCTACCTGAACTGACTGAAAATAAGGGGTTGGTGCCCCTGACACAGGCGCGGGGAGCAAGTGAAACCTCCGGTCATGACACTGACAGGCGACGTTATTGGGCGGCCAATCGGTCCGTTTGACTTCAAGACAAGAAATAGCTGGACCCGTGAGGCATGCTGACGTTTTAATCTGACAATGACGACACTGTCCGCTCGGCCAAATCAAGGACGGGCCGCACGCACGGGATATCGATGCCAACGTAATGAGTCTTGGCCAAACTCCGGGAAATTATGTCCGAATACCCACACGTCTCGGGCCCAAGGGCCCTTTGCTTGTCTCGATACGTCAAGGCGTCCATCTCAAAGTCGTGGTGGACTTATAAATTCTAGCACGATTCCCTCCTTTCAAGTCCGCAAGCCCAGGTCGATTCCTACAACCTTGAGATACATAACATTATTTTTTCATCTTTACATCCAAGATGCTCACTTCATACATCGCTGTTCTCATTGCCTTTGCTGGCCTATCACAATGTCAACAACAAGCCAAGCCCCCATACTTTCCTGAGGGTTGTAATGGTGAATTGGAGAGTAACCCTCACGGTTCGGTCTACCGACATTTTAAAGGTGCACTTTTCGGCTTCGGCGTCGAAGAGAGCTATTGCGTCAAGGTTGGCGTCCCTTGTACTACAAATGCGGACTGCCCTATTCCAAATGACGCCGATTGCGGTACAACCAAGTATAGCTTGAGGAAACAACAGGCGATGTGCATCAACGGCTACTGCCGGGTCCGAACCCCCATTCCGGGGGCAAAATGCGATTGCTTCACGGGCTGTGCCTTGAAGTCAGAACCCAGCAACCGAGATCTCTCCTGCATCCAAGGCGAGTGCCGAGAAGCGCCATGCGCCCCTTGCGGAGAAAAGCCTAATGGTCGCGCCTGCTGCGGCAGCGGGGTTGTGGATCAAGATGGCAAATGTTATTGTGCCAGATTTCTTGGACAGGGTTGCCATGTGAACCCTAAAATGTGCGATAAGGGAAATAGCCTTGACGTCTGTTGTGCAACGGGCACCAAGAATGACGGAAAATGTTGCGCCGAGGATACCTGTGACGGAGAGTGTCTACATGAGAAACAACCATGACGTGTCTTGTGTAAAGGGCACTAGCAATGAAGGGAGATGTTACTGCGTGGGGACTTTGAACGGAGACTGCCACCATGAGCGAAGTAAAGTTCACGGCAGATTGAGGAAGCCAGCATCACACTGGCTGTATCTGTCGGTTGGATTTGATGCTCCCGATTACTTTTCTACTCTTTTTTTTCTTTTCAATTTTTTCTTTCTCTCTTCTTCGTCTTTTTCTTTTAAATTCATCCATCCTATCTATTTACATAAGAATTAACCTTTTTGAGTCACTGACCTAGTGAAACTGGCTGTTTGCTTTTTAACTAGAATAAAGAAGCTAGACTATAACTATTGTCTGATGGTACGCTGCTTTGAGCCCCCGCCCAATGCAGCAGATTAAGGGTCCATCCAATTGTGCTGTTCTTGTTAGGTTAGTCTACGAATGTGTTGAATCGCATTTACTTCGTCTCATTATACACGACAGTGAAAACAGGATTCCAAGATAGCTCTTGTTGTTAAGATGAAATGAGAGAACACACCTGTTATGGCATGCCATATAGAGCCTCGCCTCGGGGGATTTCGTCCCGACGGTATGCGCTTCCCCGCTGCACTCTCCACGTTTACTGTACAGTTTGTACAGGCAGTAGCGGGGTAATTTGTCCCCGGTAATACAGCAGTTGCTATTGGCTATTCGAATACGGGGATGGCACTGATTCCATCCAATCGGATCGTTTCGAATGCGGACCAGATGGATGATCACACAACATATAACGCTCGGAATTGCACGATCCGAGAGATCAACCGCACTTTTGATGCCCCGCATAGTTGCCAGCTTATTGCGCCAGGTGGCTCGCCTTGCTGATGGATACCACCACGGGGTCCGGGCCGATGCGAAAGCGCATTGCTACAGCCTGCGAGCATTGTCGCCAGAAAAAAGTTTGATTGGGACCATTGGTTGCGTAGACTTAGCTAATCCTGATGGTAGCTAAAATGCGACGGTGGGAGACCTGCTTGTCACAACTGCGCAGTCCACAAAAAAGACTGTGTCCACGTAACACCAAGTAAGAAGTCTAGGTCAGTATTGCCAATACGTCTGTTGGATTGTTGGCGTACACTTACAACGACAAGGCCGACCAAACGTCGCATCGAAGAGCTCGAAAATGAGAATCGACGCTTACGACTACGTATTCAACCGCCAAGCTCATCCCGAGAAGAAAATGTTGCTCTGTTCAATGATCACGGCCAGGAATCTCAAAGCCCAAATAACATCATCAGTGGTACGGCGCCCTCAATGAGTGAAAGCCCCGAGCAGAATGTCCAAGAAACCATCAAAATACCTTCAGTGCCCGTTGGAGGTGGAAACGGTCACACAGCAGCTGAAACGCCAGAGGATGACACCAGGCAGTACCATGGACCAACAAGTGCCTTCTTTGAGCTTTCATCGAGACACAATAACCGTAATGCTACACAGCAGAGATCACTTCCTGATTACGACAAATGTGCCGCCTCAATCCTCTGTGCTGAAGCTGCAAGGCAGCGTAAGTATATGAGCAGAATGCCTCGTATTTAGAAGGTTAAGAAAGCTGACAGCCGCAGGCCATTTGGAACAGATACACTTCACGTCGAATTCTCTAGACTTGGACGGCGTCGAGCCATCACTCGCCATGCATCTACTCTCAATCTATTGGACGAGACAGCTACATTGTGGACTCATAGTCTACCGGCCAGCGTTTATGAGAGATATGGCTTCTGGTGGACCTTACTTCTCCAAGCTGCTTCTGAATGCGATATTCTTCTCTGCATCAAAGCATAGCCGACATTCCGAGGTTCGGTCGGATGCAAGCGACGTCGCGACCGCGGGGTGGTCCTTTCGGAAAAGGTTCAACGAATTACTTGGCGATGAATTTGCTAAAAGTAAGATCACAACGATACAAGCACTTCTTATTGTGGCAGTCACACTCTTTACCCGGTGCGATGAGCGGAGCGCTTCTTGGCTCTACGCAGGCAACGCTTTCAACATGATCATCGACTTAGGCCTTCATGTTTTCCCATCTGCACCTCCAAACGCCAAACTGTCTGAAGAAGATCTTGAGATTAGAAAAAGAGTGTTTTGGGGAGCGTATTGTAAGCCTCTCACGCGAAAAGCATCTGCACTTGTTAATTAGGCTGATGACATTCGCAGCGGTGGACAAAATCCAATGCTTGTTCCAAGGTCGACCGCCCATTCTTCGGATATCAGATGCGAATATCGACATGTTATTTCTGGATAACTACGAAGAACTGGAAGCATTTGAGAGCACTTCGTTTGTGGACAACTGGACATTCGGGGCTGTCCCAATTCGCTATACATCGACTTTGCATAGGCTCTGTGGGCTCAGTCTCATTATGGAGCGGATTTTGACCAATCTTTATGGTGGAAATTACACAATTAGGGATTCAAACAACTTTTATTGGCAGTCTAGAGCTCTCCAGCTGGAACTAGAAGACTGGCGGAAGAACCAACCCCCGTACATTGATTTCATTTCGCACAAGCCTCCGAAACATTCACCACCACTTCCCCATCACCTGACAATTTTGTAAGCTAATTCCCCAAAACCCTCCCAGCAGGAAAGCATTCACCAGCTCACGTTTCCTCCTATCACTAGGGCTCTCTATAACGTACTCATCATACTGCTACGTCGACCACTCATTATTGAACATCATGATACCTCCCCGACCAATACATCGAGACCACCAGACTTAGCGTATGAATCATATTCTGCATGTGTCACGGCAGCGTATGAGATTGTTCAAATACTTCGGATTTATAAAGAACACTATGCACTCAGTAGTGCACCCTATTTGTTGTCGTACTCTACCTACATCGGGTCGACAATCCTAGTTAGACTTCTCGCTTTGAGACACAACGAAATCGAAGTCCGCCAATCACTAATCGTCTGTCTCGACGCTCTAGAGCAGCATTCCGATCTCTATAAAGCTGCTAGTCGAACAAAGCTTGCAATTGAAGCTCTTATGCAGAGAATGAATGTCACGACTGAAACAGAAGCATCTGTGGCCGACCAATTATCGAATATCCAGCGAGGTGAGGGTTCTAGAGATGCAACAGCATCAGATGCAACTGAACAGGAAAGAGCAATTGTTCGTCAAGATACTACTGCTGAATCCATTGAGCTGAGGTCGAGCCTTCTATTCTCGCTCCCATTTTCTCCAAGCACAGAAAATACTTCTGGAAAGGACAACCAGGGACCCAGAGGACAAGTTCCTCGATCAGATAATCCCAATTACGCAAGTTTAGATGATGAAGCTGTAATTCAAAGCTTTGCAAACAATCTTCTGGGTGGATCTAGTAGTTCACGGCGAGAGCGTGGTGACACTGAGACCTCAGCCACACCACATGACGGAGGCAACGCGAGCACCACCTATGGAGACTCTGCATCTTGGTGCCGACATTTCGAAATCAGCTCATTTAGCGATTTCTTGGCGTCTGAATTTCAAGGGATTTTACAGGAGTAATAAACTACTTTAGCGATGGAGATATCTTGCTAAGATCAATGATCTCCAAGTCCTCAACACATCCAATTTCTCCATTCACTTCGTACGTCTTCACAACAGAATAAACATCATCCGGGAGCACAATCTCCACCAATTTATTCCCACCTAATGGTCCATTTATGATAATCTGCAGTCCATTGCTATAGTCGCTCTCGGGCGTCTCAATCGAAGGGTTGTAAGCAATGGCTGCTTCTGGGCGAACAAGCAACGGCAGCGTATCAAAACCGTGAGTCTCCACGTACTGTTCAAAACTGTTAGCATGCATCTCATGACATGAGATATCTTTCAGAAATTGAAAATGAACTGCAATGAAACCCTCCGATGAACTCACCCATTTTCCTTCCTCATACGTCTTGCTGGGCTCAAACCATGATTTCCATTTTGCTTCCTTGGCGCCCGTAATCGGTACATAAAATCTGACCCAACCAGACGGATGAAAAACGGGACAAACCATGAGGGAGTCCCCAAGCATGTACTGTGTATCCACATTCCAGACACTATAGTCGTCTGGGAATTCGATGAGCAACGCCCTCATCATAGGGGTTCCTCTGTTGTGAGCCTCAAGCCCAGTTCTGAGGATATAAGGCATGAGGGACATTTTCCTTCCCACGGCATCTCTAAGAACCCGGGAGCACCGCTCGTCTTCCCCTGGGTATTTATCTTCAAAGATCCACGGAACCCTGTACGAGCTTGACCCATGTAGTCGGGAATGCGACGATAGCAGTCCGAATTGCACCCAGCGCTTGTATAAGGCGGGGTCCGGAAGACCTTCAAATCCTCCGATGTCATGTGCCCAGAACGAGTAACCAGAAAGAGCAAGAGACAAGCCACCACGAAGGGTTTCCGCCATAGCAGGAAATGTGGATTCTGGGTCTCCTCCCCAGTGTACTGGGAATTGCTGCCCCCCAGCTGTCGCAGACCGTGCAAAAAGGACAGGATTTTCTCCCTTGTTTGGGCCATCAACATAGCTAGAGTGCGATCTGATACAGTCCCATACACACTTGTTGTATAGGAATGAGTAATAGTTGTGCATGCGAACCGGGTCGGATCCATCATGGTACTTCACCTTGGCAGGGTCAAATGGAATCCTTTCGCCAAAGTCGGTCTTGAATGAGTCTACACCCAGGTCCATGAGTTTCTGTAAATGATTACTAAACCATTCACATGCCTTTGGGTTAGTGAAGTCAACTATTGCAGTTCCTGCTTGCCATTGATCCCATTGAAACACGGTCGGCTTCGGGGTATCAGCCCGCATAATGAAGTAGCCATTCTTTTTCCCTTCTGCAAAAAGACGCGAGGCTTGAGCTACGTATGGGTTCATCCAGACGCAGATCTTCAAGCCTCTTTCTTTGACGCGACTTAAATAGCCCTTCGGATCTGGGAACCACTTGTCATCGAAACTGAAATCGCACCATTGGAAAGTCCTCATCCAACATGCGTCAAAGTGAAAAACAGAGAGGTGGATTCCACGAGCTTGGAGGCCATCTAGGAATGTGGTGACATTCTTTTCAGAGTAGTCCGTCTGAAAACTGGTTGTCAACCACAATCCGTAGGACCAAGCTGGCGGCAGAGCTGGCCGACCGGTCAGGAGTGTGTAGCGCTCCAGGATATCCTTTGTCGTAGGTCCAGAAATGAGCATATACTCCAGCGATTCACCCTCCACTGCGATATTGACTCGGGTGGTCCGCTCACTTTGGACTTCAAACATGACTTTGCCGGGGTGATTGACAAACACACCATATCCACGGGACGAAATGAAGAATGGAATGTTTTTATAGGTTTGTTCAGAAGATGATCCCCCATCCTCGTTCCACATGTCGACTGTCTGACCATTCTTGATGAAGGGCCCGAAGCGCTCTCCCAAGCCATAGATTTGTTCATGAACTGAAAGATCAAACTCTACCAGAATGTAATTTTTTCGGGTTGCGAACATTCCATCCGAGATAGAGTAAGAGATAGAATCTCTGCTGGAAACGAGTCCAATTGAGCGGAATGAGTGTGATGTCAAAGCATCAAGACCCTCATTTCCTGCATTTTGGGTATATTGAATGGAGAACTTGTTTGGAGATGTATTGACTGCCATTTCCAGCGGACCTGTCGAGATTTCAATTCGATCTTTCGGGATGTTTTTAATCCTGATAAGCGGTTCGTCTTTGGATACGTTAAAGGAAGGTCCGGAATCTTCTTCTCCATCCCAGTGTGTAAATCTCGCAGCAATGACCCCTTCTCTGGGAGCACTAAGATTGGCCGTGATAGAAGGGGTGTTCATGCTATCACCGACCCAATTTTGCTTCTTCGTAAGCAGCAGATCAACTTCCTTGTCATCCTTTACCCAAAGTCGCTCGACATGGTCTGCCCAATGAAACGTGTAGCCCTCACGGGCTTGCCACATGCCATCAGTGAACTTCATATTGAAACAGAAGATGCAGATATTTTAATTGAAATGGTAGATGATTTTATGAATGCTCTAGATTTCGATTGTGCATATTTCAAAAACATGAAACATGTTCTTCAAGCTGAGTCCCACTTGTTAAGGTGGTGGGGGTTACCCCATGATCGACGCCTTCGTCCGGTTGTCATATTCCGATGGTCCAGGTCATCATACATTTGGATAGCATTATGCCATCGGGGAATCGGCCATTTTGTATGCTTTCGTTCCGACGATAAGAAATGTATGCTATGTCTCAACAATGCCTATTTCCGGAGGTAATACGAGAAAAATGGCTTCTGGCAACATGTGATGCGCCATCAGATTGGTGGAGCGATGGGTGCAAAGGGCCATCCGGCTCGCCTGCATCCGAAATGGCCCCGCAAATGAAGGGTAGATCCACGCGTGCAACCCAAAGGAGCACTATTGAGGCCAGCAATTATGTCAGACTATCGATAATCGTAGGCTATAGAGACTAGTACCTGACTTCTTTAATTACCTTGCATTAGCGATAATAATCGAATAACCATTTCTTATAGTGTTCTTTTGTACACAATTATAACCTGACGAGCTTGACCTTGTCAAACTATCCTCTAATAGTTCTACTACTGTCTTCATCTTGTGAAGCCGTTCTTAAAATCTAGTGTCGGTTATGATCGTCACCTTGGATTGTCTACCTCTTGGGGGCAGGGCAGTCTTGTGCTTTGTGATCAACACCTGATCGTCGGACAGCTTGGCAGTCTGCATGGCCCTCATAGGAAGAAGGTACAGGAAGCACCAGATATCGCGTCATCAAAGTCCGGATATGTCCTACGCAACAGAACAAGCACGCCGGATTTCGGAGCTATCAAAATTTTCTTTGCTCGCAACCTAACTATCCAATCACTTCCACCATATGACAATGATTGTGATGTGTCAGCATTTAGCTTCATTTACCACATGCTAAAACTCTGCTTTCCGGCGGTCAAATACCGCCTTGAATTTGTTGAATGTCTCTGCAGAAGAGCGGTGACATGAAGATGCATTCAGCTACACCGGGCGATTAAGCAAGTAACAAAGATTGGTAGGAAATTGGGTGGGTGGTATTTCTGGCATCGACGAGTATGCTGGGAGGCCTGTACACTGTTATCGTGCGTTGTACCTCACTGTCCAGAGGCCGATGCGCCGTGCCACAATGCCACGCATGATGAATAGTGACTCAATGTCTCGCACCCCTGCCCCGAAATAGGGCAATGCGCGCTCCAGTGGCTGTAGCGTGCAGCCCCAACGCCGTCACATGCGACGACAGATTGGCCCTGGATGGCACTGGCCCTCCGGGTCATGACGCCATGCACGACGAGGCCAAAGTGGGACGGCGCGTCCCCCCGCCGGACCAACCGGAAACTCAGCTTCCGAGGCTATGTCTACGCTTGAGCCGATAAGAACTCTATCGCGAGTGGGACAAGGGGGGAAAACCGTCAAATGAGTGGAGACGAGATTTGATTTTTCCTGTTTTTTACTGTTGCTTGTGCCATTGGCCGTCTGCACCTCTTCGGCAAGGTGGAGTAGGTTTGGTGAATGGTTGATGGGCCAATTTCTACAAGTTCAACGCTGTTTCCTTTTCCCCCCCTCTTCCCGTTCCTCTTTTCTTGTCCCCCGTGGACTATTTTAAACATCAACATCGCAACGGCTCCATAAATTGGTCATAGGCTTTACTCTCCACAACAAAATGGGCGAACACATACGCGATATCCCCACTGCCGAGGACGGCAATGGCTATGTCGATTTCCCTAGTGTCCCTTATGGCACAACTCGAGACGGGAATTTGGTTTTGAACAGGCACTCAACAATTCTCACCCGCGATCATGATTTCCCCGGTGCCAAGGTCCGTCCACCTCCAATTTTCTTTTAGATCATCTCGACAAACTAACGCGAGGATAGGCAATGCTTTATGCCGCGGGTGTTCCTGATGAGGACACCATGCAGCAAAGCCCCCATGTTGGTGTTGGTGCCGTCTGGTGGGAAGGAAACCCTTGCAAGTAAGTTAATAAATCCAGAATCATGACTTCGCCCGGCTGACCAAATGCCAAGTATGCACAGTACGTTAAAAATCACCTATCGGTAAATATAGGATATTATGAGCTAACTCTGCTTGTGTCAAAGTTCTAGAGTTAGCGAAGGAGGTTAAGTCATCCATTCAAAAGGAAGGGTTTCTCGCCTGGCAATATAATACGATTGGTGTATCCGATGGCATTACTCAAGGAAATGAAGGTGAGTTGACCTCGGTTCCTGCCATAATGATGCTTCAATTGACCATATCTCCTTACTAGGTATGAGATTCTCGCTTCAATCTCGCGAAATTATTGCAGATAGTATCGAAACCGTCACATGCGCTCAAGCTCATGATGCTTGTGTGGCGCTTCCTGGATGTGATAAGAACATGCCCGGCTGCGTTATGGGAATCGCGAGACATAACCGACCATCTGTCATCGTCTACGGAGGCACTCAACTCGGTGGGTTTAGCAAGACGACACAGAAGCCAATCAACATCAACACACCCTATGAAGCCAAAGGAGCCTATTTGTTCGGCAAATTGGCAAGCTGGGACAAGGAAGGAAAGTTTAGCCCAGAAGAGATTCTCTGCGACATCGAACGAAATGCTGTTCCGGGCCCTGGTGCTTGTGGCGGAATGTATACCGCAAACAGTCTTGCAACCATTATCGAAACCCTTGGGTTGTCTCTTCCTGGTTCTTCAAGCACTCCAGCCTCATCACCAAGCAAGTTCAGAGAATGCAGCAGAATAGGAGAGGTAGTACGTACGTGTTTGGAAAAGAACATCAGACCCAGCGATCTCTTGACGAAAAAGTCTTTCGAAAATGCCCTTGTTATTATCATGGCTGTCGGAGGATCAACAAACTCGGTCCTACACACCCTGGCCATGGCAAAAACAGCGGGCGTGGACCTAAAACTCGACGACTTCCAGCGAGTTTCAAACAAGACTCCTTTTATCGCGGATCTTGCACCGAGTGGAAGACACACCATGGAAGACCTATTTAAAATTGGAGGAATCCCTTCAGTGATGAAGCTTTTGATAGCGGCCGGGTTAATGGACGGATCTGCTCCGACGGTTACCGGAAAGACTTTGGCCGAGAACGTTGAGAGCTGGCCGTCACTCCCACAGGGACAGGAGATAATCAGGTCTCTGGACAACCCCATCAAAGCTTCTGGGCATTTAGAGGTGTTGTACGGAAACATTGCCCCAGGAGGAGCTGTCGCCAAGATCACTGGTAAACAAGGCTTGAAGTTTACCGGAAAGGCAAGAGTGTTTAACAAGGAGAGCGAGCTTAGTGACGCACTGCACGCTGGCGACGTCTCTCGAGATGAGAACCTCGTCTTGGTTGTTCGATATGAAGGCCCCAAAGGTGGACCTGGCATGCCAGAGCAACTCAAGGCTTCGGCTGCACTTATGGGAGGCGGCTTCAAAAACGTTGCACTGATTACAGATGGACGATATTCCGGTGCTAGCCACGGTTTCATCGTTGGACATATCGTCCCAGAAGCCGTTGTTGGTGGCCCCATCGCTGTGATAGAAGATGGAGACATCATCACTATTGATGTCGAAAAACACGAGATCTCAATGCGTGAAGTTAGCGATGAAGAGATTTCCCGCAGATTAAAACTTTGGAGGCCCCCGAAATTGCGGGTGACCAAGGGAGCCCTCGCTAAGTATGCTCGATTGGTTGGAAACGCATCTGAGGGTGCTGTGACGGATATTTTTTAGTATACTTAATTCAAAACATTGCCGACAAAGGCATATGATGATCTTTCACTTCATCTCATTGAATTATTGGTGACTTGAAATAACAGAACATTTTATTAATTCTACCTATGAAATCTTCTCAAGCTGAATAATAGCTTTTCCAATCATGCTCCTCTTGGAAATCCAACAATGATTTAATTTTCTGGTTACTCATCGGTGCTTCTTTCGCTCCCATCTCCCGCGTGAACACGGTCCCGGGGCATTCCTTTCTGAGAAACTCCATTGTCGAGGAACAATTGTTCGTGATGCTATCATTGGTGGCGTTGAAGATTTGAAACCCCAAGCCATCCTTCTCGACGGACAGCACAACCATTTGACCCAGATCACGCGCATCAACATAAGACCAGCCATGGACCTTCCAATCGCTCGCGTTGTGGACGTATTCTGGAAAGTGTTCCCCATACTCTTCAGGGGCGATGATGGCTCCAATTCTTAATGCGTAGATGTCAATATTGTACTTTTTGGCATAGCTTCGGGCCACTCGTTCAGCGCACAGCTTCGATACAGAGTAAGCATCCGTTGGATTGACGTCGAGGGTTTCGTCGATAGGGAAGCTCGGGAAATCGGCGTCTCCTTCAGCAAATGTGACACCATAGACGCAAACAGAACTTGCTAAGACGACTTTCTTAATCCCCAATTTTGTTGCCGCCTCAATCACGTTGAATGCGGAAACAGCGTTGCCCCTAAATGTCTCGGTATCTGGAACTAGCATGTTCCTTGCGTACCTCGCCAGATGCACCACGGCATCTGCAGGCTGAAGGAGCTTCTCGCGAAAGGGCTGTGTCAATCTGAAGTGTGATGAGAGGGCACTGAAGACTTGGCCGCTATCGCAGAGGTCAACCTTGATTGTGTGTACATCTTTGCTCAGATTCCCCGAGAGGAGATTTAGATCGAGGTTCAGTACTTCGTGCCCCTTTTTTAGTAATGAAGAAATAACGTAATGACCGGCTTTTCCGGATCCTCCAGTTACTATGACTCGTCGACCCATGGTGTATGTAGACTGCAAGTAATTCCAAGGGATCCAGGCGATGCTTTTGGGCGACGGGGTTGTGTGGCACAGTAGTAGCGCATGTAATAGATTAGTGGTATTGGTTTTAAACGGAGTAGAAATCGATATAAAAAGAATTTAACAGCCACTTGCCTCTGTGTGCTAGAGCCGTCGCTTCATCTACCCCGCAACGAACACTCCAATCGGGTGGTTTCATTCCGCTGTTGGGGTCTCTCAAAAGCATCTTATCCGGCAGGGCCATTGAAAGCAAGCTAGCCTGTAATTAGAGTATCTGAGCTAAACCTTTCTGACCAGACAGGAAATATCAGTGTACTCAAAAAGCTTTTATCGGTTGACTATCTGGGCCTAACGGCTTTATCCGCATTCACCTAGTACCTGGTTAAAAGTACATTATACATGTACTCGTTCAATTGCGAAAAGTCTGTCATTATACAAATCACAATTTCTAATTTCAATTATGTGCATCTTAAGTTCTATTTGTTTAGAAAATGCGTTCGTGTGGAGTTTATTTGAACTTTGTGGGGGGGGGGGCATAAACTTGAGGAAGTCTGAGAGGCGCTCTGAACAAAAATCTGCCACTGACAAAGGACCTCATGGAGTTAGACTTTCCTCGGTATTCAATTTCTGTGACCACCCGAACGCGTTCTTTTCTCTTCACGACGCCGGGCAATATCTTCTTGTTCCCGAGCACGTTCTTCTTGGAGGCGAATTTCCTCTATTTCAGAGCTCTTTGTAAGACGAATGTTCCTTTTACGATGGAATCATGACAAAACTCACCATCTGTTAACCGTTCACGTGGCTCTATTGGATATAAATACTGATTTCCATGATCATCCTCACTTTGATGGATGAAGTCCTGCGTTGTGTCCTGGATATATGTATTTCGGTGGCTTCTGGAGTGGGAGTGTCTTTGTGATGATCGTTCTTTATTCTTGTCCTCATTCCTACGAGTTTTCTTGGTTGCAGTTCCATCGGGATGTCTACTCGTATGGCGGTCGGTGTAACTGGACGAATGCCCGCTGGGATAGGAACCAGTGTGATCAGTTAGATAACCACCTTGACTGTTTCTTGTACGATTATCTGGGTAGCTATCGTCATACCCATCTCCGTAGTTGTCGGGACGGCTATCTGCATAGCTATCGGAGTAGCTATTTGTATAGCTACTTGCCGGGCTGTTTACGAAGCTATTCGTATAGCTTGTTGCGGTACTATTTACGTAGCTATTTGTATAGCCGTTCCCGAGACTGTTTGTGTAGCTATTCGCCGAGTCACCCGAGCGGGTGTATACAGAGCTCCCAGAGAAGCCACGCGATGGTTGGTTCCGATAATCATCTGAATGTCTCGTCGAGGTGGTATTTGGATAGACATTGACTTGTCCATTCCAATCGTAGTTTCCATAGTATGTCTCAGTAGATGATGAAACATAGCCATCACGTTGACCCATCTAAGCGTTATTCAAATCAGCCACGGAAGTATAAAGTGATGCAGCCCGTTAGACTTACTGCATCGGAACCATCATCATCGTAAGCAGGCATCATCCATGACGATGAATCTTCGCCCTGCTGTCGATCATCGCCAATGTTGGAACCATAATGAGGTTCACGAACTGGGGGACGATACATTGCTACTCTTTGTAGATAGGATAAGAATGGTTGGGCAATCGGACCTGTTCCTGGCCATTGAAGCGAAAGATATGGAGGAACAAAAAGCAAGGATGAAGGTTCTCACTATATTACCAGTCGACTTACTAATCTGCGGCATTAATTAACAACAGGTTGAAAATGAGGCTTGCAAGTTAGGCAGCTGAGATGCGACAGGAGAAATGATTCGCCAGGTTCGAGTTCGGCTGAGCGAAAGTGCAAGACAAAGCGCAAAAGTACAACCATTCAGCCCACACCACGTAAGAGAGAGTCACAAGGCAGCCTCAATCACATGACATAATACTGGGCTATTTTTCCCGAATGCATCTACCATTTCCTAGGCATTCAAGGACCTCTGCCGGACATGCATACGCCAAAGTCTCGGCGAAATCTTGAGATCTCTACAACTTCGAGTATTCAACACAAAATATTTAAGCGATGGGTCTGCCTGCAGGTTATGAAAGACTTGCTGGTCTAATGTCAGATTGCTCAGAATATGCAATATTCAAGAAATTCGCCGGGTTGTCCATTGAAAATCTCCTATTGCTGCAAGCAGAGATAGCGGAGTTACAGGTAGACCTAAAAAGGTTTCAAAAAGACGACAAAGAATCGGATAACGAAGAACGAAGACTATATGGTCGTGACTGGTATGCACTGAAATTATCAGCCAGTCAGGACGCACCTGAAGGTAGCGATAGTCGACAATTGGAGACCTTACTTCAGATCCGTGAAAAGTTGGACCAGTACCGTGAGTGAGATGCGAGAATACTCGACTATTGCTCTTTCTGGCTTCTGATTTAATTCCAATACAGAAAAAGCGTTGCTTCAGCATCACAGCATTTCCAAGTTGAAGCAGCCCTCGAAAAGCAGTCTGAAATCCTTGGTTACATATATGGATCGTCCAAGTATGGGTGATATCCGACTGACAGGTCATGATAAAAAGATTTGGTCTGATCCTAATCTGCCGGACCTAGTCTGTATCCAAGATTTGGAAGCGGACGATATGTTCAGCCGATTGCTTTTAAACCATGCAATCCACTTTTATCATGTGATATTTGGTCAGTGGATTCGCAAACGTGTCTCTAATCTCTTTAGTCGGTGGTCACATGTACGTAAACCTGTACAATTCAGTCTGTAGGGTTTTCTCCTAACTAGAAAATAGACCGACGATACTCCTGATCATCTGCAAGGAACTGTTGTATATCGACACAAGACAACCACAACGGTTGTGAAAGCTTTGGCAACATTCTTTGCATGTATGCTACCACTTTTAGGCATCTCAATTTTGTACTTTGTGCACGACATGTCCAAGAGGCTCGCAATTATTTCTGGCCTCACGGCCCTTTTCACAATTTGCATGATCAGCACCACTTCCGCTAGTACCAAGGATATATTCTCAGCAACCGCAGCGTAAGGGCAAAACTCTCCTCCAATCAAATTCTAGCTGACAAAAATCAGGTTTTCGGCCGTACTTGTCGTCTTTGTAGGTACTAATGACGGTAGCAACTAGCCAAATGACCGATTGTGGCGTATAAAGATCAATGTTCCCATCAGGGTACAATTACGAATGCAATATCTTGGCGAAGGAAGCTCAATTACAAGAATAAACGTGTTGAGGCATGAAGAGTTTTCTACTATCAGGAACAGAACTGAGATTTCAGTTGGGTCTAGAAAGAAGAGGCCACTGTGGGTCAAGGATAATCATGACGACTTATGATCTTTATACCTAGATAAATTCATACTCTTAGAAAGAAGATTACTCTTCAACAAGTGGTCCCTAGTACCTTTCATGCAACTTCAGTCAGAATATTTTCCTCAAAACATTATAGTTGTCGAAGGCGGGGTTACTGCATGCAGTAGGGGTAAAACTTGTCAATTGTATTCATCTTTTATGTTCCTCTTCTCACCCTAAAGCTATCTCTCCCTTTAAGAGGGGTATTGTGTCAGATCCAGCTTATGTAAAGGAAAAAGCAATATGGCTGACATAACGCCATAGATCCTGTGATACCTTCAATTAAACCAACAATAATATTATTCGAAGCCAATCTTCCACTTTGTTATTATTAGAACATTGAATTGACTAAAGGGATTATGGTTATCAAGGCCTAAAGCGCTGGCTAGGTGCCTGGTGTGAACATAGTAGGAAGTAAGATTAAGGGTATTATATAATCCTTTTTTAAATACTAAAAGAGGCCTTATTTAGCTAAAATAAATAAAATAATAATTATTATTATAATAATAAGATCCCTAATAGCTACTATTCTTATAATAATCTTAATTATATTATCTAGTAATCCTAGAACTTACTTATAATTATTAAATTAAGATTTTATTCTTAAAGATATTTCCTTTTATTTATAAATACCTTAAGAACTAACTAAATATACTTATTTAAAAAGATAAAGTATTTATATATAATTATTATATCTAATAATAATATTATAATTTATATATAATTATTATATCTAATAATAATATTATAATTTATA
>NAGG01001708.1:0-10837 GCA_003031705.1 Calonectria naviculata
ATCGAGCTTACCTCTTGTTTTTTAACCAGACATAAACAAATACAAAGATTTGTCCATTTATTGAACTTGATTCATTATTACGACAATTTGACGTCATTTTCAGAGTTTACCTCCGGTGTAGTAATGGACTGAAGAAGGCCCG
The DNA here is from genome assembly GCA_003031705.1 of Calonectria naviculata. Classification (NCBI taxonomy): domain Eukaryota; kingdom Fungi; phylum Ascomycota; class Sordariomycetes; order Hypocreales; family Nectriaceae; genus Calonectria; species Calonectria naviculata. Next base: position 143 of record NAGG01001708.1, read on the forward strand.
AATTCTAGATGCAGTAGGTTTTGCTCTGCCGTAAACTGTACGGAATCGTCACAGGTGATGCGTTCTTGCTGTGAGCTTGATTTATGCTGAATCTATCACAGCTGCTCCGGGCCCAGCCAAGGCCTTCTTATCCCCAACATATAATTCATTACTCAATAAAATATCGATTATTCTAACGCATTAGGATCTCGAGGGTAATGTTAATACTGGCCACTCATAATTTCTGACAAATGTCGACTCAAACTGCCATTCTCCAGGCCCCACAACCTGTTCTTTGTCTCCTTTTCCAGGGACCAACACCTCAGCGATCGTCCCCTGCGGAACCGATAGATTTAAAACAATAGAATCTGAGCTTCTGTCTAATTTGGAAGTTTTCCAGGAACATTCTGCTCTCCCATAGGGAGTGATGTGAGATACAGATGCGTTTGAAAATTCGGCCCCGATCAGAGGGGCAACTCGAAATCTCTTCCAACCGGGCTCAAGCAATTGCAAGCCACCAATTCTTTCAATGAGAAATTTTGCAACTGCTCCAAATGCATAGTGGTTGAAAGAAGTCATCTCTCCGGGATTAATGGAGCCATCAGGCAACATGCTGTCCCACCTTTCCCACATTGTCGTTGCCCCCATCGTGACTGGGTATAGCCATGACGGGCAGCTTTTCTCCAGAAGCATCGAGTACGCCACTTGCGTATGACCAGTGGAAGCAAGCGCCTCACAAAGGTACGGCGTACCGGCGAATCCGGTGCCTATTCTGAAACCATTCCTCCTGACTAATTCCACCAGTCGAACGGATGCATGAGATTTCTGAGCAGGTGTGAAAATGTCTAGACAAATTCCTAGTGCATATGCTGTTTGGGAGTCAGAAACCATACGGCCGCTCGGTGTGACGTATTCTTTGCGAAACTCCTCTTTTGTCGCTGTGGCATCGTTGGAGAAGGCTTCGCTGTCCTCATCTCTACCCAGAGTTAGGGCGATCTTGGCCATTAAATCCAAACTGTGAATAAGAAACATATTAGCAACCATTTTAGAGTCCGTCGCCGACTTCCATGGGGCGTCTGGAGGTGCTGCCGGATCAAGCCAGTCCTAATTTCTGTAAGCAAAACCCACCAGCAACAGTTTGAACGGACGCGCTCACGCCAAGTTGAATAATAGATTGATCCCAAAGGTGAGTAGCACCGGCTCGTTGTCTGGGTATCACTTTTATCCATGTGATCATGCTATTATACTGCTGGGCCAAGATGGATTTGTCCCCTGTCTCTATGTATAACGCCCATGGTGCCAAGATGGTAACGTCGTGCCAAATAGCACACGGCTTCCTCCGGCACCAGACCGGATCAGAGAGTGTCGCATTAGGGCTTACCATAGAGGGTACTCCGTCAAGTACCCGTTGATCGTGCTCAACATCAACGAGCCAATTTTTAAGAAAACCAAAACAGTCATATAAGAGGCAAGCTGTCGGCGCAAAAAGAGCCAAATCTCCCGACCATCCTAATCTTTCATCGCGTTGAGGGCAATCCGTCGGCACTGAGAAAAAGTTACCACGCATGCTCCAAACTACATTCTCGTAGAGCTTGTTGAGGAGAGGGTCAGAGCAGGAAAAAGATCCTGCGGGCTTCATGTCGCTATGGCACACGACGGCCTCGATGGACTCCAGCTCTAGCTCCCCAATCCAACCATCTATTTCTGCGTATCTGAATCCATGGAAAGTGAACCTTGGCTCGTAGCATTCACCATCCTCATCCCCACGCAAGGTGTATTGATCAGTAGCTTTGCATATTCGGAGGGGCCGAGTCCCAAGTTCTCCGCCCTCTAAGACCTCCGCGTGCTTAATTGTAATTTTATGCCCGCGAGGTCCTTTGATGCGGTTTAGCCGGACGTATCCAACAAGGTTTTGACCAAAATCAACAATTGTTTTGCCCTTAGGAGAAAAAAACCTTCCAACTGGCTTCACAGTATCCACTCTTCGCACAGGTTCTCCGGAGCCTGCAACCAATGCAGTCTCGGCTGGCAGCTGAGGGAGTACTAAGGCCTTTGCCCAACTTCCAGTGGAAGTACCCATGGAAGGCGAGGACCATTGAGAAATTTCCTTGGTAGCATCGTATTTTTCCCCGTCGTATATCTCAGCCAGCCTAATAGGGCCTTCTGAAACATACCATGAATCATCCGAATAAATTGTCCTCAGGTCGCCGTTTTCGTGAATGATCTCCAGCTGAGCAAGGAGCGCTGTTTGGGAACCCCAGATATTTCTGTGACCACCTTCAAAACCGATTCGTCCTGAAAACCACCCTTCGGCGACACGTACCCCGACGCAGTTGGGGCCATCTAAAAGGGCAAAGGTGACATCAAAAGTTTGGTATTGGACTCTGTTATCATAGGAAGTCCATCCCGGAGCCAGAAAATGGTCGCCTATGCGCTGTCCATTGAGCTCTGCTTCATAAACTCCTTGAGCGGTGAGATAGAGACGAGCTTGCCTTATCGGTTGCAGAAGTGAAAACTCTTTGCGGTATAGCAACTCTGGGTTAGGTATAGATGGGTCAATTGCCCAGGGGGCAGTTATTCGTTTGCACTGCCAATCAGAGGTCTCCAAAAGCCCTATTTCGAGATGAGAGGGTTGGCTCCAGAGAGTCTCATTTTCTTCATCATCAAAAACTTTTACTCTGATGTGAATCTTCTGGCGCGATTTTAAAGAGGCTTCAAAAGGCCACGGCACAAGCTTTGAGAGCGATGACGTGCATTTGACCACGGATACGGTCGGTTCGCCAAGATTGTGTGTCGTCAACTCTACTTCATATCCATATTGTTTGAAATGGTAGCCTGGGCTGTATACGCTCCATGATAGCCTCGGTGTGACACTTTGAACCCCCAATGTATTCGGGTGATGGTAATGCTCGAATTGAAGGTCGACCACCGATGCCATGTTGCGGCTGAAATCGCGCTGCTGGTGATTAGATAGAATAATTGAAACAGTCAAGTATTGATGCTGATAGATGAAATGACAAGGTTTTGTCAGTATTTGTAGTCACCCGTTCTGCATTCTTTTACATTTGCACTGCAATAATCCGGTTTACGTAGTGTCGAAGGTGGGTCTCCGCGGAGAATTGGACTGAAGCGCTATTTCTATTACCTTGTCCAGTTGGCATATGGAGTGGACCCTCCAGACTGGTATTCTTCGGTGATCAATTGATGGATCTTGCCAAGTCCATAGCTACATGTTTAAGGAACACAAAATGCTGCATATAAAGATTGCCTGCCTGGTGGTATCTAAGTGCAATCACATTTGTAAACTTTTCAATTTGTATTTCAGCAACATCTTGTGTACTTCATCATGGCAAACGAAGCAAACATGTTCTTGGCTGAAGACTTGGTCGTCGGCAATCATCAACAGTCTGAAGCAGACCATTTCTCCATTAAGGAACTTCCCCTTCCTCCAGGATTCTCATGGGGTACTGCAACAGCTGCATACCAAGTTGAAGGCGCTGCATTCCAAGATGGAAAAGGTAAATCCATCTGGGACGTATACGCGCATCTGGAACCATCGCGTACAAATGGAGAGAATGCAGATCTTGCATGCGATCACTACAACCGATTCCGACAGGATGTGGAGTTGATGGCGTCTTTCAACGTCGATGTCTACCGATTTTCAATCTCGTGGTCACGGCTGATTCCACTTGGAGGCCGCAACGATGCTATCAATGAACAAGGCATCAGGTTCTACAACGAACTGATAGATTCACTCCTGGAACACAACATTGAGCCTGTGGTTACATTGTATCACTGGGACACTCCTCAAGAATTATACGACAGATATGGTGCATTATTGGACACTGCAGAATTTAGAGCTGATTTTGAGCACTATGCTAAGCTCTGCTTCTCACGGTTTGGGGATCGTGTGAAGAAATGGGTCACGTTCAACGAGCCTTATATAATTTCGATATTCGGCCATCACAATGGCGTCATTGCTCCTGGGCGATCCTCCGAAACTGGGGCTGACACGAAAACCGAGCCGTGGCGCGTGGGGCATACAATCATCCTGTCGCACGCATCAGTTGTCGACATTTATGCAACCGAATTCCAGCCTATACAAAACGGTTGCATATCTATAGTTCTAAATGGCCATTACTATGAGCCATATGATGCAAATGACCAAGCCGACATTGATGCCGCACAGCGAAGGCTCGAATTCTACATAGGTTGGTTTGGAGATCCTGTCTTCTTGGGAAAGGATTATCCAAACTCGATGAGAAAATACCTGGGAAGCAGACTGCCTGAATTCACAGAAGAAGAAAAGCATCTTCTGCGCAGCACGGCCAAGTTCAACGCATTTTACGGGATGAATCATTATTCCACAAAATACGCTCGTGCTCTTTCAAAACCCCCGGCCGATGATGATTGGACAGGAAATATTGCCGAATCGTCTGTAAATAGTGAAGGGAAGGAAGTTGGCCCGGTTTCTGGAGTACAGTGGCTCAGGATCGCGCCTGATGGTTTCAGGAAACTGCTGAATTGGATCTGGCATCGATATCATCTCCCCATAATCGTCACCGAGAATGGTTGTCCTTGCCCTGGAGAGTCCAGCCTTGCCACAGCAAAGAACGACAAATTTCGCCAGCAATACTTTGGTCTATATCTCGACGCCATCTCTCGCGCCATTTACGAGGATGGAGTTCAAGTCAACGGCTACTACGTTTGGTCATTGATGGACAATTTTGGTATGTGAGCCCTATCTCCAGATTATGGCACCAGAGCTCGGGAGCTTCAAAATGAACATTGTGAAAATTTCTAACTATTGGCTTAGAGTGGTCTGCTGGATATGGACCTCGCTTTGGGATCGTTCATGTGGATTTTGAGACGCTGAAAAGAACTCCAAAGGATTCTGCATTGTATCTAATGAAGACATTTAACACTCGTCGAGGCTTAGAGAAGTAATCCTTAGACTACCAAGGCACCAGAAATCCTCTTGGGTCTTTAAATTCTAAATCAAAACATTTCTTCTTATTTGAATTCGTGATCCAGTGCCCTAATAGTCCTTGTCATGCGGTTGGCGACGACGGCAAATGCACTTACCCGACTCTCGGTTCCCAATGTACCGAGACCTTCTGTATCGGAAATACCATAGGTTGGTAAATGTAAAAACAATGCAAATGACGCGAGATTACCGCTTAGCGGCCCGTATGCATTCATCTAGTGGGCTCGGAAACTTCCCCGCACCGCGTTCTAAACGAGATAGTTACGAGCAACCCGCGGATTCATGTGGGAAACCTCGCAAATTATCAGACATGGCGCCAGATGCGGTATAGAAAGCCCCGAGGCACCCAAGGATTGGAGCCAATCACAACACAACTCCACCTCCGCGGAGATTTAACACTTTTAGTCGAGCGGGGAATTACGAACCATGGCTCGACGCGACAAATCCTCCGAGCTTCGCTTCTGGGGTCACGAAGAGAGTGATGTGTCATTTCATAGCCGAGGTGTTTGACTAAGTGTCCGAATACGGGCTCGTGATACATCAGCATGGACTCTTTGTAGACTTTTAGAAGCTTCCCAAAAAAGAATTACCAAAAGTAATTTGCGAAGTAATGATTTAGACAACATAGGTTGCCACCCAGATCGAGCCTTTAAACTGCTGATAGATTCTCCTTAGATTATTGAGCTAGGAGCACCGCTTCTGCACACTTATTCTTCTGAACTTATAATTATTGCTCTTTTTTATTTCACATTGAAATTACACGGTCTTTAGATGGTACCAGACCGGTTGGCGACTTATTTTGCGCAGACATTGCATTCGTTAAAATGGACATCGGAGCGGCATGTTACAACAAGATGTCGCAATCAATTCTCTCAAAAAATATAATTCAAATCCATAGATATCGTCATCTCCATATATAGCAACTAAATATGCGTCTTAATGACTCAACCTTCGCCAATACGACGTAGGCCGCAGCAATTAAAGCGCTTCCTTCTCATGATGCACCAATCGTTGAGTAGCGGTTTCTGTTTTGTGAAAGCGCCAGGGCTTGACCTTGCGCTCGAACAGTTCATCAAGTTCCGCTGGTGATCGCCTAAACAATATTGTTAGTTTCAACTCTATGGCAAATGATCCAGTGGTTTTCTTACCCCTTGGTTTCTGGGATCAGAAGCCACATTCCGACAACAAACGGAACACCAACCCCGGCATAAAACCATGCGGTCTTGAAGCCCCAGTTCCACTCATGTGCATTAACCATCTTGGGAGTGAGTACGTTCATCACCACTCCAATAACACAGGTAGTAGCCGCACCAAAGCCTGCTGTGTAAGGTCGGAGGCGCTGCGACGAAATCTCACCGATGTATCCCCAGCCAGCAGCCCCATTAGCCGTCATACCGATATCTATCAGTGCTGATTAGCAAGAACGTTGCATCAAACCTTGTTATGACTTACTCCAAAAGCAAGAAAATAAAACAAACAAATAGTCGGTCGCGGTGACATGCTTGGTCACACCAAGAATACCGATGGCCACACAAGAGAGTAGTTCCAATGTCGTCGCACAACAGGCCATCCATCGTCGTCCAATACGATCTGCAGTGAATATAATAACGATGATAGTCGCGACGTTGATTGAGGATGTGATGCATTTAACGGTAAAAGGCTTAGATACACCCGCTTGCTGAAAGAAGTATGTACCAAAGGTCGAAAATAACGTCAAGCCAAGGAATTGCTGTGAGAGGTTCGCCCAAAGCGACACAACAGTGCGTAGGCCGTTTGTGCCCTGAAATATGGCATACCATTTTTCTCGTTTCTGCTCCTTGGCAACAGCTTGCTCATGTTCGATGGCGAGAATCAAAACCTGCAATTGTTGCTCGATATTGTAGCCTTCGACACCGTAGCTCAGTTTCCGCAATTCTTTCCTCGCTTGGTCATATCGTCCTCTACCAACACACCATGCGGGCGACTCTGGAAGACAGAGGTAGATCAAGAGCATCAATCCGATCTGTGCCCATTGAGTGTAGATTGGCACTAGCCATTTGAGCTGGTGAGATTGATTCAGAGAGTTCAAGGCAATATGCGCACAGAACACCCCTACAGTCCACCAGAAGCTGTAACACATCAACAATCCACCCCGAATGCGAACCGGGGCGACTTCAGAAATGTATGTTGGCAGAGTCGATTGAAGACAGCCCACTCCAATGCCAGCAAGAAGCTTGCCAATGAGCCAGACAGGCCATGACCTTGCCAGGCTTTCAGTCATGACGCTCATGGCAAGAATGAACCAATATGTGTACATGGCAATCTTTCTGCCAAATCGACTCGAGAGGAAAGCGAGGGATGTCATTCCAATGATCTGTCCAACAGACATGATTGAGCTCCAGCCCATGAGAATTGACGAAGCATGGTAACGCTCCCCTTCAGCGTCAGTCTTAGTAGCAAACTCGTTGATAAAACCTTGGTTGGCGATGATACTCGCGTTTATTCTGGTCACTGTCAGTATACATGACCACTGAGAGGTTTTTTTTCTCTTTACTCACCCAATCTGATACCCATCCGTGGCGGCACTGAAGGCAGCGGAAAAGCACACGATTGTAGCTATCTTGAACGTTTTGACGGTTTCCCACAGGGGCATCGTCTCGTAGCCTGAAGTGGCTTGACCCTTCGTGGCCGCATCGAAGGCAACATTGCTTCCCTTCATATCTGCATCTGCAGAGCTTTCGATATGATCAGCCAAGGTAGTCGAATTTCTCTCATATTCCTTTGAGCGAGACATTGTAGATAGGCGCAGATGACTTCAGCTTGGAGACTGGTAGATGATGGCAAGTCTGTTCTCCGCGATCGATTTATAGAAACCATTTCGTAGATTAGGGCCCCATGGGTAAACAATGGTAAGCGATGATAGTCCAGATGCGTCCTAGTACATAGTGACCGGCCCATATTCACAACCAACTCTCCGCGGAACTAAACCCTTGTCTCTGCCCCCAACCACCGCAGTCTTTCCGTCCCGTCCCCGTGGGCTCATCTCCCCACACCAAACCCCGCACTTTCAATCAAGGTCCACCCCCAGGAAATGAATATGCCTGTTCTACGCTACTATGCCCGGAAGATGCAGTAGTGAGTACCCATCTCCAGTCCAAGTAAGGTCAAATGATCTACTCATTTCCGATATTACACGATATGCAGGGTGACCACAATAACAGTGCGTATCAGACCAACTCAAGGTCAATCTCATGCCCGCATGGCATTTATGAAATTTGGAATCCATTGTAGTCACAACAAATTGTATTTAGCGAGCTCAGTTTATTCAGGGCTTGACTGATTTCGAAACTACTCTACAAAGCAATGAGATTCGCCACCTTGTTTGTAGAGATGGCTCCAATTGTCCACGAAACCCCATTCAAGTGCCATTTGCCGGCTGCAAATATTCCTTTCCATCAATGACTGTGGTCAATGATCCAGTAGCATTGAAGATATTTGTAGTTACATCGATTGTTAGATGAAAGCCATTTGAACTTGTCTTCTTCGTAGCTTGCACAATACCAGTTTGGACAATATCAGAATACCAGTCAACATGCTGTTCCCATGGGTTTGAGGGAGTCACCGTCAAAGTGACATTTTCGAACCCATTGAAGATGTGCTTTCCATCATCGGAGTAATTAGTGTACTCCACTGCCACAGTTTCCCCGAGGAGGATGGCTTCGGCTTGACCCGAGGCCTTGCCAGGAAGGGTGTATTTTCCATTCTTCAAGCGATATTGCGAAGGAAATGAAGCTCCAGGTGGGAATGGCAATGCCCAGGGAATATTTTTGCCCAATCTAAATACTGAAGCAGGCTTCTTTGGTTTTCGGGAGGTGAGATGTGCGAGCATAAGACGATACTCCCGCCCACCCTGAGCGGTTGAGCTTGGGCACTTCAGCGGGTTGACACCGCCACATGATGGTGATACAACCAATGCCTGCCAGAACACGACACGTGTGCCATCGAGAGAAAAGGCTGGGTCTGCGCGACCGTTCCAGTTGGGGTCGTTCACACTGCCATTGCTCTCGTCTCCAGCAGCATTCACACGCTGCCCAAAGTAGTCGCCACGGTCCCCATACCTATCTATCAAAATCGGTTGAAAGAAGCGTCGTGGTCCATTGTTCCGAGTGGATGACGCCACAGCAACCGTGACGAGGTCAATCAACGGCGGAATCCCTCGCATTCCCGACATCCACATCTGTCGATCAGAGCCGCGGGTATCCATCGTGACAAACCACTGGTTATCCGCTGAGAACGCAATGGGGTCGGCATACTCCGGATGACTTGTAAGGCGACGAACTTGGCCAGTGACCACATGGACCGCAAAGAGGTCGATGTTGTTTGCTTCCCAAGTAGAACCTATGTATATGATCTCATCGCCAGATCCCGAAAACCCACGCAGCTCACCTACTGATATAGCGTCGGGGTTAAGTCGTAGGTTGGATCCATCGGACATTATGTAGGATCGGTTTTTCTTATCAACCAAGATGTTTACATCCACCAAATCATATCGAGGAGCTAGGGGCTCGCCAACGATAGGGCTTTGGTTGAACTCGAGGCGCCCAAAGTAAGCGAATTGCCCACCAGTGTCCGTGAACGAACTCCAGCCTAGATGTTCATCGTCGGGGTGCAGGCGAAGTTCTCGTGGACTTCCACCAGACCCAGACCCATCCTGGTTAATATTCCAGTGAATTGGATAAATGTGGGTTTTGTTCGGAGTACAAGAGTCACTTTGAAGAAGTTCTCCGTGGCAGTCGAGAATGTTATGGCCCCATAGAGCTTTATCACCGCTTCGGAAGACGTGCGGGTAGTCACGCTGGGGGTCGAGAGAGGCAGCGTTTGCAGCTGGTACGCCACAACTCAAGCACTTCCATGGATCTCCGTTACTGAAGTTTTTCCCGTCGGTCTTGACGAGAATCAATTGTTCACCTGAGTAGATACTGGCTGGGTCAGGTTCGGGAGGCGCGCCGACGAATTCGACATTGACGACAACATGATTGCCGTCCGGAGTAAAGTCGCCTGCCTGGAATTCACCCACTTTCTGCCCAATGCAGCCCGTCTTTTGGGGATTGAATATATCGGTACATGCGCCCTCGTCAGAGCTTGCAATGGAGGGAGGTAGTGGAAGTTCAACAACTTGAATATTTTCAGGCTTGGGTGGGTTTGGCAACGTCGCGACGACCCAGCCCACCAAATTTAAGAGCGAAATCAAACAAAACTTCTTCAAGTACATTTTCTGCAAATTAATTAAAAGAAAATGTAGTAGATATTGCGGCGAGTGAGGGCGGAACCGTACTAAAATACCATTGCAGTTGTATGCCCGCAGGTTAGTCCTGGCCTAGCTTATTGACCAACTACAATGACGGCACTTCTTACTCCGAGTTAATCACATGACACTATTGATACATTTAGGGCCATTCTTTGGGGTTATTTTTTGATGCAGTCATCATAGCTTTTCGCATTTGGAAAATGTCAGTTGCGCCGGATCGCAGAAATCAAGCGACCAGGTTGGTACCTAACGGAGTGTGATTGCGGGGAATGGTGAATCAAGTATAGCGCCTCGGACAGAGCAGGGATGCTTAAGCTGAGCTGAAAAGAATAAAGACCAGGTGGAGGCGCTGACAGACCCTGCCAATTCTCCACGGAGAGTTGATTGATCGCCTGACCCCCATCGGTTCACCATGGCACCTCATCTACGGTCCTCGCTCGCC
>NAGG01001709.1:0-15378 GCA_003031705.1 Calonectria naviculata
ACCTACCACCAGCCCCCACCATCCTCGATCAAACCCCAGCAACCCATCACCCATCTGCCCGGGTCGGGAACCTATTCGTCCATCGTGTTTCATGTGAATTGTCTCTTGTGGTTTGCGCAACGATGACAGGTCCCACTCAAGGCCCAATGTGTATCGATGAACAAGGAAGACCCAGGTAACAGGCAAATCCCCAGCTTAGGTCGACGAAGCGTGGAGGCCAACGGATGCGAGCCCGCGTGTCCAGCCCTGTCCGTTCCGATTTGACTACCACAGTGGTGGCATGGCCCATCAATGCACTTTCGACCCAAATGTCAAAGTCGGCCCGCTCTACCGAGTGACCCTGGCGATAAGCTCGAGCCCTCGCGGCACGCGAGTGATGGTTGGCCGTCGTGAGCTAGTTGGACAAAGGCTATTGTCTTTTTGGGGAATTTCTTAGAGGCTGGGTACTAAACGATACACATGCGGAGAGTGCCTGGTGGAGATGTCAATTGGTCAGGCCCCCAACCCCTGTTGCCAGAGTATTGCCGACAACGACCAGGATACAACGAGTAGTTCCCTGTGTCGATCCCGATCCCGATGTCTCCGCCGACAGCTCAGTGGGCCGGCTTTCATATGCACAGCGGGTGCTTGCTAGTCCACTCCGCCTTTACGCTTCAGCATTAGGCCATCACTAAAGCCAAGCTACGGCCAATTCTTTGTGCCTGGCTAGGGGTCGCTCTGTACCGTCCAAGCATCGTTGTCTATCACCGGTTCGGCCAGTTGACGGCGGTCCATTCAGAAGCCCAGCAGACCAAGACATCTGTGTTACCCAGCTGTCACGCTGGCACCCCTTTTATTACCCTTCTAGAAGTCGCCTGTGTCAGAAGTACATTCGGCTGGAGATCGCCGTAGCCGTGCATCCGATCATCGTGAGAATATCGGACAGACTCAAAGCCCCAGCACGGCGCAGCAAAGTACACATCCAAAACGTTTCACTTGGGAGAAACAACGTCGAGTTAGAACAGACCCAGTGTCCTCGGATATCCTTGCGTCATTTATTCCTCTACCAGCCCTGTTCCGCCACGTCGATGCTGCATGAGTGTGCCTATTTCGAACCTCAGCCTCTGATTTCAAAATTCTAAGCGCCACGGCATTGATGAATTCGTCATCGCTGCCCCGTTTCAAACGCCAGAGAAACCCTCACTCGTCCCTACGTATCACAAAGAAGTCTGTGCCCTGACCCTGAAGTGACCAGGCAGCGCTCACCTGGCAACACTGTACACAGCTAATCAGCTAGACCCTTGGGAGACCTTGGCCAGCCTCAGGGCATCTGTGTTTAGCCCGTTGCCCCCTCCCCCCTCCCTTCTCAGGTCTTAGGCATCTCGGAAGGCTCGGACACCTAAGAGACGCCTGGGAAATATTTTCCGCGTCTGAGCACTCAAGCAATTCCAGGCCATTTTCAAATATCTCTCATGGTCACCCTTGGCATTTGCTGGACCAAGCCCCAATGTGAATGGCTTCGTTGCCAAGTTACCTAAACCCAGCTACCACCAGCGTTCATAATTTGCTCCCTTAAATCGAAATTCTAATGGAAATACCACCACCGCTTGTCTTCCCCGGGAGTTCGTCAGCGAGCCGGCGAGCGGTGCTCGGCTTTAGCTTGGGCCCCAAAGGCCGGAGGAAATTCATCCCATATTAATTGGGCTCTCTCCTATTTGGGCTAGACGCATCAAGCTCGAGAGCACTTCTCGCACAGCAGACGACGGCACCGATCGAGACCCATCAAATTGCGTCGCGCTGATGTGGGTAGACGACATTCCGCACGAGCCTTCTCCGAGCCCTCCACCGGAACGCTGCCGCGCAGTAGTCACATCTGTGTGCCCCGGGTCTTTCACGGCCCCAATTCTATCCCAAGATTGACGAAATAGCCCCTGCACGCGACGGGGTGTCAGCTCCAGTAGATGCGTTGCCTCAGGTGCGTCGCGTCCATCAAGCCTCCCACTCCCCATCCCTCCCGACATGACTCGACGCAAGCCAAAGCCACCCACATGGCACAGGAACTATGACCATCTCCAAACGTGGAGAGCCGTCAGGAAGTAAGGTAGCGTTGGGCTTAAGAAACGAGCCAGGCCCTTAGGTGCAGCAGTCTTCGCCGTTGAATTTGTCATTCATGAATGAGGTTTGGTATTCGCGAGTCAAGACTCCAAATCGTCCCCAACGCCTCCCACTCCCGTGCCTAACCCGTTAACCTCGATCCGCCTAACCGTCGGCTTGTCCGTGCCATCGCGACCATCTTATTCGATGAGCATGTACAATACAGACATTGGGCATCGATATACTATCCGGTCACCCCCCTCCCATGGGCATATCCCATCCAACAATCTTCAGGACCCGAGGCCTCCGGCACATCTCGTAGATCCAACCCAATCCGTCGTGTGCGAAATGTCTCTCAAACGCCAAACAATGCTGTCCAAGTAATCAATCCGTAGGGATATAAAGCGTCATATACCATTCAACGCCAAATCCAAAGCAATTTCCCTGCGTTCCTTGCCGTTCGTGATGTGTGTTCCGTCATTCCTGGAGGTCTAAGCCTCCAAACAATTGCGATCTGGCCGTTAAAAAGTTTGCAAGGAAAAAAAAAAAGGGAAACCCGTCGATGCTGTTTTATCTAGAAACAGCTTTTTTCCGGTAAAGCCCCTGTCCTGTTCAAGAGAAGGGATTATTCATGCCGTTCAGGCCCTGACCTGCCTGTCCAGCTAGTCGTACATGCTGTTTCTAACTCTCTCGATCCTCGGCTGCCTGAGCGCGAGTACGGATGCGGAATCTCTCTTTGAGCTTAGCCGCCAATGGTGCGCTCTGGCCTCGAGGCTCACCATCTGACGCGGCCTGACGATCCGACTCGACGGCTTCTGCTCGCATTCGCCTGAGCGCCTCCATTTGCTCCTCAACCGTAGCTTGTCGAAGCCTATTGATATCAAAGATGCGAGACAGGCGGTTGCGGTGTGACAGATGGGGAGCATCATTTTCAACGCCCTCGAGAGCCAGGGGGGGTGGTAAGTCACCCTGGCTTTCACTCGTGCCCCCCTGAGATGTGGCAACCTGTTCAGGGCGAAGATCATACCGACTGCAGTATAGCGTTAGCAAAACTGCAAAGAAATAACAGTCTAAGTAATAAGCTTACCATAGGGGGCATGTTCCGGACACGTTGATGAGCCAGGGATCAATACATGCTGGGTGGAATTGGTGTCGACAAGGCAAAACTCTCACATCCTCGCCCACCTTGAAGTCTTCGGTGCAGATAGTACACCCCAAATTGTTGCCCTCCTTGTCCGTGGGGCCATCAGGGCCGCTAGGCTGAGGATTGGGCGTAGACAGGTCTCGTCCTGCCGAAGAGGCCCCGTCATTGTCTATTCTGGCAGCTGGTGCTGCCTCAGGGCGACGAGATTCACTAATGTTGGACCCTGTACGCTGTACTGCATTGTCATTCCCGTCGTTGGTGGTCGTGTCCAAGTCAAACTCAGGGTCGGGCTTAGCAGGCGTCTGGTTTCCAAACTTTACAATGGGGATGGTGTCCAACACTGCTCTTGCCAGACCCTTGGCTCTGCTTTGGCGAGGTTGCCCGTGAACGGCCCGTCGTGGACCGTATCTCTCTGGATACCGGTGAGCTCTTACAGCACCCGTTATAATGATGATGGCAAATAGTAATGTAATAAGTCCAGTGATGCTATATAGAATACTCATTGCAACTGCTGGGTTATTCTTGCCGGAGCTAGCACTGGGCTCGTCGCCATTATTATTTGTGGTGTTGCCAACAATGGCGACCTTGACGTTTGCGCCAGAACTGGTAGAGGTGAGGGATGCAAGCGCCTGTGAAGCCTCGGCGCTGTCGGCCATTGATAGAATGCTCGAGTACATATTCCCCGTAGGTGTGGGGTCGAGCGAACACCAGTTCTTGCTCGTAGAATACAGCACAATGGCTTTAGGTTTGACATCCATCAAGTCATTGAGCATCTTCCCTGGGTCGATGAAGGAAGCGCTGGTCGAATCATCGCAGGACAGATATGCCACGTCATTATTATTTGTGATCTTGTTATAGTTGGAGGAATTGGCCGCAATTATTCTGCCGTCGATGCGAACAATCTTGGGGTCTATGTCAGCATAATCAAACCTGTCATACCTGCACCGTCACCTACATCGCGGACTTGTCCATTCGTGCTATTCACACCCAGACTTTCCGTCAGAGGAACAACCGTAAACTGCAAAGGTGACCAAGTTCCATCATCGGTGGAGAGCGTAAGTTGCATGGCGTTTTTCGAAATCCATTCTGGAACATCTGCCTCGGGCGTTGTGGAGACACCGTCAGCAAGGACAGCTGTGAGCGCGCAGATAAAGATAGCCAACAAGGCAATCATGCCGGCGCCCGGGGTTGTAGACGTCGCCATAGCGTTGGCGCGTTGCCGTCGTTGACAGGATCAGCCCGTCAACGGTCGAGGATCGGGATGCGTGGAGCGGGAACTCGGAATTTGGGTGTGCTCTGGGCGCGAGGTGACGTTGGGTTGGGATCTGAAAACAGGGATCGAGGACGCGAACGACGGGGCGAGGCACGGCGGGTTGGAGCGCAACATTTCAACTCGGTGGCGATAGCATCTGAGGGCACTGCGACGGCTACAGAGGCCGCGGCTTGGGAGCGTCGATGGCAGTAGCAGAAGGAGGCGGCGTTGGATGATAACAGGTCGTGTGGTGATTGATGGTGGAGGAGGGAATATCGGCGTTGACAGGGTGGATCCCATAGGCCGATACCCGTGAGAGGGGCCGGCCAAGAAAATCGACTCCGTAAGCTCCGTTTGGCTTGCCACCCACCCTATATCAATCCATTCAACCCATGCAAAAAGCTGGGAAAAGGACATCACCCGACTTCTTACGCCTGATTGATCGGCCACGGCATGATTCTTTTCTTCGGTTTTCTTTCGCTTGTTGTTTCGCATTGGAGCTCCAGTATACGCCCCTGAAGCGCGATCTTGTAGTTGTCGTTCCAGACCCCTAGCCTAAAAATGGTACACTCAAACTCATCGCGTCTGAAATCCGTCGGTATCCGGTCCTTCCAGTTTTCCACGTCTCACCGACTTCTCCGGAATAAACCCTCTCATGCCCCATGAAACAAAATGCCCACAAAACTAGATATTTGTACCATATTTATTGACTAAAATCTCACCCAATGCCCTCGTGTTGATGCCAACGCAATGGCACCCGTGACAGGTGACCCAAATTGTTATCGTCTCTATGGCGTCAATAAAAACCTTATATGAAAATCATATCAGTAACCATTTGCAGGCCCTAACCGTCCCGGGAGGTATCTTCGAATGTGGGCGCCGTGCATAGTTTGCGATTTCACTGAGTGATGTTACTCCAGTCTCAAAAAGGCGAAACATATTCTGTCCATCAAGGAGTATATCCCCAAAATTATTAAAAAAAATGTAGAGACAGCTTCTGATAGTCAAACTGCCTAAACAAAGTGTATAGGAACACTCCGAGCCACTGGACTATGTAAGCATAATGGCAAACAACCACTCGAGTTCAAAGCGCATTTCGAGTGGCGATTTGAGAGCATCTAAGAGACCGTTGGCGGAAGATGTGTTTTATACAGTAAGAAACTTTAGAGACGCAGTGCTAGATTTTCGAGACAAGTATCGGCTCTAAGAACCTCAACGCCAGCGGAGGGCCTCGACAATCCGCTACTAATAACAAAATCACAAATAGGGGCTTCACCTAAACTTCCAAGACGAGAAAACACTGTCCAAATAAAAGTGACATTCTAAACCTTCCATCATACGTTCTTCGCGCCACATCATGAGTGTACTAGGAATTCAGACTAGATATGTAGACCACTATGATCAGGCTTGGCGAAAGGTTGATACGGAGATTGGGATGTGATTGAGTTTAGTTGCCACACTCTCATGGGACAGCCCGCTAGAATTCTATACTTTGACTTCATCGCTAACCAATCCATACTAGAACCCTGAGTCAGGCCACACCGTTTGCCAGGACGCTATTTCACACTTTCTCACTTGCGGCTTTCCGACACATGTCTACCTCTGCGACAATGTAAGCTATCGTGTGGCAAAAGATGCCCAATGACTATAATATCTCCTTATATTACTTATTCCGATGATCGGCTGAACAGACAGGTTCACGGCGTTAAACCGTGTACTACGCGATAACGCCACGATATGCTCGGCTGGTGTACGTTTATTACCAATTCAACAACTGGTGGGAGCTTATTCATGCAGTGGTTATATGAAACTAGTAATGTGAATTCTGACTTGAAGTGTGTCATCAGTTTGCAAAGTGTGAATGCTTAATAAATGTCCGTTCTATTAGTTTGCCTCACATGATACAAGATATTTTGACAGTATGAGAATTGTGATTCTGATAAGTAGGTCACGAGAGATGGGTGATATCCAACTATGCGAGCTGTTTTTAATAACAACTGATGCTACAACGGAGAGTTTATTGTGTTGAGTTTCACCAAGGTGTGATAGTGTGATATTTCACTGCAAGCCTGTTTACTTGGCGGGACTGAAATGGTAACAATGGGAAAGCCGGTCTCGTATCGCTATCATTTCGCAATCTCGTGGTTTTATATGATAACTATAACAACTGTTTGTAAACGTATGAATAATAAATATTGTCTTGGGTTGTCCTGGGTCACGATGTTCTAGATCTTTGGGATACATCTTATCTGATACAAACTGAGTACAAAACTTACCGCGAGATAACGCATTCTAATGACGGTATCAATGATATGTAATTTGTACACCAAGAAATGGGCTTTGTATAATTAAGGATTTAAGCATGCGAAATTTAACCCGCACCCTCTTCAACTCATCCTGGCAGAGGAAGAAAACATGTCACATTGATGAATGTCAGCAAGGAACCCGGAAACCTAAGATAAGAGAATAAGTACAGGCATTACGATAGCCCGGCAATAGATAACACACAAATTTATGCAATAATATAATACTCTCAGCAGAACAGGTCTGGAGTAACGAAATTCAATTACGGACTAATATCCCACGTCTCAACCATTCCTTCGACTCGCCCACCCCACGGTTGATATCTCGTCACAAGCGCCCATTCTGCCTTGGCCTCCGAGGGAAATGCTGCTCTCCGCCCCTCAGGACCCAAGCCACCGACACGCCGAGCACATGAACCCTCAGGGGCCGCGGTATTACCCATATCAAAATGTAGGTTGCAATGAACCTGACACGCTGAGACATCAGAGTCAACCGGGCCGGGCTTGCCGCCCCCCCGGGAACTAGCGTTGACATATCCAGCCAACACGATAGGCACTTGGTTATTCCAAGCCTCAAGGGCTTAGCAAACATGTCTCAGACTTCGCCCTGCGCATTCGGGCCCGAGCCTCGCCGACCCCCGGCGATGACCGCATCAAAAGATCCCACTGGGCATCCATCTGTCACAGAATCTGGAGCTGCATGTTACACGGATGCACTGCTGATGCCACCTCAATCCTTCTGGCACAGCTCCCAACCTACCAAGTAGCCCGCATGTTCACATTCTGTTGTTTGTTTTTGTTTTTTCCTGTGCCTCCCCCCCCTTGGTTGACGCGGGCAAGGGAAGGGCGAGTTGCAGCGACATGTTACATCGGTCGTAGCCTGCCAGAAGCAAATGCCGGGGAACTTCTCGTCGGGCGTCAGCCACCGCGGATGCTAAAGCATCATTTGCTGGCTCGAGACAAAAGCAATCGGGCACCATTGTCAATGCCGTCTGCACTTCCCCATCTCCGTTCCCCCGGGCGACTCGGTGGCGTTTTTTTATTTCGCGAATGCCCCTCTCAAGGCCGGCAGACGTGCAGCTTGATCTGCCGAACATGAGCCATGGCAGTCGGAGCATTATTCACAGGCCCAGCATAGTTGTCATGACTGCATAATGCTACTCTCGCTAAACAGCCGACACCCATGTCTCGCCCAGGCTCGCCCGTTTCTCCGATGCTGTAAATCATTTCGATGACAGCTCGCTAAACCCTCGGCCTAGCTGGGGTTTCTGCCTGCAAGAGCGTGTATCGTGTTGAACCGCAGCGCGGAGAGTTTGCAACCCCGGACGCAACTTTGCGTCATGATCTTCGGCTAGACCACCCTATCATCTCGGCTCTCTTGCCCCTCCCCCTACAAACAGCAGCAGACATTGTCAGCGTGCTGCGTGCTGCACCATCATCACCGTCGGCAGCTGCCCTCGGAACTTCGCGGGCATATACCGCCTCTGCATCAGCCTTGGTAGCAGCCTGGAAGAGGGGGAGGGCGAGCATGCGACTGCGACGTCCGGATATGCGGCTCGCCCTGTCTGGCGCGATTGCGCGCTCCGGACCGACCAACACTGGTTGGAACCCACCCGCAGCGAGGCAACTACAACGTAGCGACGGAACAGGCAGTACGGACGAAACGAAATTTCATTTGCATCACAACCCCGTGGACCCTGCAGGGTTCAGCCAGATGTCGAAATAGAGTTCCTAGGGTGTCGTTGTTATCTCCCGAACCTGTTGCTGCAAGAATTCACGGATTGGGAATTCCCAGCGAGGCAGCTTGCCCAGTCTGGAAACAGATGCAGGACGAGGCGAGACGGCGCGAGCGGGTGGAACAACTGCACAACAGACTCGTCTGTCAAAGAGCTGGCTGCTCCAGACCTGGGGCGCGCTGAAGAGAAACAAGATTGAATCGTGGCCAGTCACTGGTGACCCGGGGGAGAGGGCTTGGCCGCTTGGTTCGTGCCGGCGGAGTGGTTCGCTGTCTCTTAACGCCAGGTCTCAGTCACCCTATAATTTCACTGCCTAGTCTGCAAACGTAACTGGAGCGGCTGGAGAATTGATCCCTTTTGTGTGCTAAATGAATGGCGGCAGAAAAGAGGCTTGATGTTGGCGGTGTCAAGCTACATTTTATCCCAGGCAATGACATGGCACTCGATAATGTGCAACCAATCCCGAACACCGTTGTAAGGGAACCAGAAACATGTTCATACAGTTGTATTGTATTTTGGTACTTGTTCTCACATGCACGATTAGATCTCCTCCATGTCCTCCAAGTCGTCGAGGGCCGGGAAGTCGCCGACCTCGACACGCTCTGGGCGCACAAAGACACCATGCTTGAGCCCTTCCGAAGCTTCACCCCAATATCTGGTGCCACCAATGCTGCCATCATTCTTGCCAACAGGCTCGTCAAGGTGAACCCCCACCCAGGCCCCGAGACCGCCGGGAATCTCCTTGACCTCACCCACGTACCGGATGGTGCCCCGCTTGGTGTCTTCACCGCCCACCCTGCACCGCTTGTCTACGGCGATGCCGCGTGATGCGATCTCTTGCTCGAAAGCGGCGACCTTGGCTTCCTCGTGACTGGGGGCGTTGGGGTCGAAGCGGCCGAGCTTCTGGGTCTTCTTCCAGGCCAACACGGAGTCCGTCTTTTTCTCATACTCCTCCTCGGGCATGATATACTTTTCGACACCTGAAGTGTCATTGTAGTTGGGCCGAGCTGCGGGAGGACGTGTATCAATCACCTACCAGGCAAACCCCTGTCAGCCCTATCTCGAACTATTTGAGGTAACAAGGAAGTAAATCGAAAGTAGCAACCCGAAGTGCACACAAAAAAAAAAAAAAAGCGCGGCTGGCCTTGTTACTAAACCGGGGATGGCTGGGGAGAAGGAACGCATCGAACACGCCCCCATCCATGCGTCGACCGCCACCCGTATGCCTGCCGACCGAAGACTACCCCAACAACGGCTTCAGGGCGTCCCGGGTCGGGCACATTGTCGGGCCAGGCGGGAAAAAAAAATTGCGGTTCAGGCAGGTCCGGGGCGCAGGATGAATGAATAAGAAAAATAAGAAAAAAAAGCCCCTTGACTTACATGTAGCTCCGCATATGGGACCAGAGGATAGTTGGTCAAGTGGGTGTCATCTTCGTTAGTTGCCTCGATGGGGATGGCCTCAGCGCCGGACCTTTTGAGAGAGAGCCTCTGGCACGAGGGCGGGACGCCGGTGATGGTCTCGAGCTTGGACTTGAGCTGGCTGATGGACCATGATGGTGTGATGCGACGCTCTGATTGCGCGAATTCCGCAATGACAATGAGGGGGACGTCGGCCATGGTGGAAGCGCGAAATGAGTAACGGCTGTCAAGTGATGATCTTGTGAATTGTCTGCGTGAGTGTGCCTGTCCGCGTGTCTGTATGTCTAGGGTGCTTGGGTGGGATTTTTGGGGGGCGAATGGGATGGATGTCGGACCGGGGTGGCTAGACTGAGCACGGAGGCTGATGGACGGATTCTGAGTTGGTTCTATTAGGACGCTGGCAGCTGGGATCCGGGATCCAAGTTTGGGGTTTTTTTGCTTTGGTTGTGGCGGTCAAGATGATCGCGAGACGCCGTGCGCCGCAGTTCACGGATTGGAGGGGGTGGGGTGCAAATGGGTTGAGCTGGTTGGGTTGGGTTAGGTTAGGTTAGGTTAGGATGTGGATGGCGGAGTTGGATTTCTAGATCTGAGCCTTAGGTATACTGCCACTACGTCAAAGGTGACTACCTATGCTGTGTATGCCGGCACTGTACCACCGCATGTTGACAATTGCCCACCTAGGCTAGGACTGAGAGAGGGGGTTAGTTGATTAATTGCCTACCTTGGTAGTCCACTGTAGCAACGGTCATAGCTAGGAGGGGCTCTAGTTGATTCCATGCAGTCACTTCATTTGCTTGCCCGTTCAATTAGCTAGCTTTGATTCGGAGGGGGCAGTGGGGCCGCGATTATGCAGTCTACATTGACGAAGGGATTTAAGGAGTTTTTTTTTTCTTCCAGAGGGGAGAGGAGAGAGGAAAAAAAAAAAAAAACTAGCCCTAGGACGAAAAAAAAAAGAAACGAAAAAGAAAAAAACGAACCAAGTGGATGGGTTCGGTGTCTAGACCCTCAACTAGATGGATCTCCTTATTCATGCCGTGTCATCCCACGTAAAAGCAAAAGAGCTTGTAAAGTCCGATTACCCGCATCGTCCTTGTTTCAACTCTCCGCGCCTCCCCCTCACAGGAACAGCAAGTTGCTGTCTCGTATCTCTCTTGTCTCGCAAGGTTTTTCCTCGAGGGGCATGGCCGCGCAACGGGCCCGAAGATCCAAAGGAAATGGCGGCCTCTGATAGGCCCAGCCAGCCGCTCAGCGCGTGATGAAGTCGACGGGACATCCTGCAATACATCCGTCGCAATTAATAACTCGTCTTGCTGACTCGGAAACCAGCTCCCAGCGAGCCGGTCGGGGGTCAACTCTGTTCGGACCCTGTTCGGGAGCTCCTTTTGCAGTCGTCTGGTAACCACGATCCCTACCTAGTTCATGTTGTTCAACACCAGGGCTCCCCCAGAAGAAACAACTATGCCTCGCCGCCCTCGTGCATAAACAAACTATGCCAAAACCTCAGCGGTGGTCGCCATAATTATTTATGTTCCTTGTTTCAAACGTAAAAAGTGGGGGTGGGCCTTTCCCAGCCACTGAACTACCAAGCCATTGCCGCCCGTCTGAGGCCACAATCAACCTTTCTTAGCCACATACAGACACCGCAGAAAATCCTCGAACTGCGCCGGCTATCCCTGGGAACTAAGCAGCTTCGAGTTTAGCCACCAAGAAACAGGCTCTTCGGGACTCGGCTGGTTCACTCCCTCTCTCGCCACAGACCACCCCTGTCGCGAAAAATGCCTTCGGCATCTCTGTTTTGGAGTGATTACGATAATTTTTCCTTTCTTTTTTCGCCAGAGTGGCCCGCATGCTCACAGACTTGAAACCAAGCAAGATATAGTAGGAGGCCGCAACTCCCGGGGCGCACTGGATGAACGTATTTGCCTTGGCTGGAAGGGTTCTCCCTGCCTCGCCCTGCCTCGGACGCACCCCTTCAACGTGGAGGCAGCAGATTGTCTGGTCTGCACCACCGCAAAGGAGCGAGCGGGGTTTTCTCAAGAGGCACGAACCGGGCCAATAATGGACAACAAGACATGCCGAAATGGTGAGTGGAAACAAGAGGCAGCTCAACTCTGCCCCATCCTGCCGACTCCGCTGCCGCTGCCGCTGCCGAATAGTCCTGCTGTGCAAAATGATATGACGCGCGAGTGCTGTGTGAGCCGGTCCGCGTTAGGCTGCTCCCGACGTCTTTTTAGGTTGAAAGCGGCTTAATTATACAGATTTACCCCCGGATAATTCACAAATCCACGGACCAACAAGTCTGGGGAACGGCCTTTGTGAACAAACCCCTCTCCATTTCTCCGTACCAAGAACACCGGCCCGGTCAGGCACGGCGGCGGCGATTGGTCCGAATCCATGGCGTTTGTCGGTGTCGCCCGCGGACCCGTCCGTCTGGGAACACGGGAATCACAACTACGGTATCGAATGCAAGCCCCGACGCCAGATTTCGCGCATAACGAGTTGCACCAGGGTCGCTCAGCCGGCCCACTCCACCTTTTTATTTCTCCTCCTCTTGGCCCCCCCTCTGGGCCGCTTGCTGCTGGCCGTGTGGCCTGCAGCTGGCTTGCAGGTGTGCAGGCCGCAAGCAGCAGCTGGTGCCCTCACACAGACGGTCCTGTATGTATCATGTAGGTGTATGTAGATGGTCCAGGCTCGTGCATTATGGAGTCTCCCGCGGCGGCTCAAGGCCGCCCGTCGGGAAAACGTGGGCTGGAACCGGGGCCTTCGCTGCTCATGGCCCTTGTCGACGCGCACCCCGGTTTGGCACTCACTTTTTGTCCTCCGGCCCCGGGTCCGGCTCGATACGGACGGGTCGTCGTGTTCCGGGAGGACGAGCCGCTCCAATGCCACAAGGCAACTCAGCGCCCGTTCGGCTGCAACTCAGGCGTTTCTGGCCCGTTTGTCCAACGTCTGACAGCTCTTCTGGCGGTTGCTGACTTTGTCCAAGGGGTGAGAGAATGGAGGGGAGGGGGGGAGTGTGGGTTGAGTAGACGTATCTGCTAGCCTGTCTGTACGTACACCGTCCAATATCAATCTCTGTAAGACCGACATGTCACGTAGGGCTGAACTGGGCATAGCGGTAGAGGGCCATAAGCGTCGGCCTTGGGCCATGGGCCACGGTGCACACTAGGATCGATCTTGATATGTAGCTTAGTATAACGAGGCGAAGCTAGTCGTGCAAACAGATGGGGGACGGGATGAAACGCCTGGGTCGTGTTCGCTGCAGCCGCCTGGTGACAAGTCATAAACCCTCCGGCCGGGGTTCGCATCGCCCCCAAACTAAGCGTCGCGGGTGGCTGTTTGTCTTGCCCGTTCTTTACGTACGCGTTACCAGAGGCACCTTTTTGGCGTATCAAGGTCTCAATCTCATTTTACTCGGTGATGCTCTTTCATCAACCTCGCACCGGCTGCATTGTGCGTGTGCCTATCTGCAGTCCGTGCCAACGCAACCATTCCTACATACAGGACTAGTCCGCATCCGCGCGCCCGCGTATCCGCATCGTTGACGTTGGAGTCGTCTTTTTTATTTTTATTTTTTATGAGGGTTTGGACGGTGAACCTTTCGTCAGGCCAGACTTGCGGAATTGAAGGGGGAGGTGACGGATTGGGATGCGGTAACCACACGCCCACCCCTCTAATTACCGCCAGAAGCAATAGTTGCGTCTTTGTTACGTCTTTTGCACAGCTCGATACGATGCATCATCATTTCTCGCCATGGGAAAGTTCAAGGAATGCCCTGTCTGCCCGTAGTTTCGCCTTGTTTTCTCGACCAACGTGACATGTTCACCCGGAGGAAGGGGAAAAAGAAAAGAAAAGGGACTCTAAAGTGAACGCTGTAATGCGATTGATTGCTTTTCCCTGGTTTGCTTTGTTTTATCAGGCTTGGCCGTGCCCTAAGGGGCTTTGATACCCGAGTCGGCATGTCATCGTCGTGTCCCGCCCCAAAAGAGATATACCCTTCACCGCCACGTTGGGTACAGCCATGGCCTCGCAGTGTGACGGGGTGCGAATCGAGGCATGTCGACACCCGAGACGTTGCTGTCAAAAGCCGGCTGGGCGACGTGGAGCCGTGGCCTCGATCGGTGAGGAGGAAGACATCCAAGGCGCCCAACTCTGGGAAATCCCGACCTGGAGGGCGTGAGTCTATCGTGGTGCATCGAGACCATGATTGACTTCATCGTCATCATCCTCGTCGTCCATCCCACACGCATCCCCCATTCTTCCTTCTCCATCGCATCGGCCCATGCCCTCTCCCCGGTCGGGCTGGTCTCTGACCCGCTGCCTGACTCTCCAGGTCCCACACGCTTGGTTCCGTCCGCGACAAGGGCTGGGCCTTACAGACAGACACAGGGCAAGACAGGTAGGTAAGTGCTTGTATGTGCTTGATGTACGTAGTACGATATGATATGTACATGTAGGGCGAGACAATACCAAACAGTTAGAACGGCTTCATGGCGGCTACACACTCGCCACCCCCTCCAAAGCAAGTTCCCCCCATGTTTCTCCCCCATGCGACCCCCATGTCCTGCCCTCCTCGCCTTGCGCTGGCATCGCTGGCACCCGGAGCTGGCTGAGTAGATCGGCCCATGACGTCGCTGGCAGAGCCTTGATGGGTGCGCTCCGAGCAATAGGAAAGCTACGCCATTTCCCTGGGCAGGGGTCTCGGGCGTGCATGGACAACAAAGCAAAACATGGCAGCCGCCTTCAAGTCGAGGCGATGCTGATGTTGATGCAGAAGGGAATTACGTCCGTGGGCGCCATGGCGAGGTGAGTGCCATTGCTAATGTCAAAGGAGCAGGCAGTTCAAACTGCCTCCATCCCCGTCGCAATCCCCCAGGTCCACCATTTCTGCGTTTGCCAAACCAATGGCTGACCAGTCGCGTCTTCGCATGAGTTCCCACTTGCCACTTCGTGAGGAACAGGTATTATCCATATCGCCCCGACCTGCCTTAGGCTGTAAGTGCGCGACTGACGGGCACCTTGGCTGTAAGCTGCGCCGCCTTTCAGCTGCCAGCCCCCCCTCTATTCTGCTCCAGCAGAAGCTGGGGCCCACTGATAGGCCGTGGAGTGGCTGGAGGAACGACACACGTACATACGCCGCAGCTCACTTGACTCTCGATCCGGTGCTTGAATGGATATAGATGGTTCGTGAGGGCTAGTGGGGCGGTTTTTTTTTGGTGTCGTGAAATGGAGGGGGAGGGGGTAACCTTGGAAGGACGGTATTCGCAATCCCACATCATAGTCTGATTCACACGACAACTCACAAATGGAAGAGCACAGAATGTCCAAGATGGGGCTGTGAACTCGTCATTGGGCCGGGGTTTTTCTCCGAATGGCTTTTATTTCCCGGGTCTGTCAACGCAAGGGGGGCGGGAGGGGGAGGGAAGATGGGGTTTTGGGATGAGCAAATAC
>NAGG01001716.1:0-14442 GCA_003031705.1 Calonectria naviculata
CTTCAGCAATTTTTTTTTTTTTTTGCTTGTTGAGTATTTAATACCCTCGTCATCCCGCCTCTGTCCCGCGTTTCCTGGTTGGGAGTTTCCTGTCTCTTTCACTCTAACCGGAAAAAACTGGTCTCGTGCCCTCTTCCCTCTTAAATTGACGAGCCGAGTAGCCGTTCCTTATCGTGCCTGGGCTAGCCCGCATCGTCCGTGTTGACCGAGCCGCCCTCTGCTCGGTCGTTGTCTGAAAACCCACCCCGGCCTGCCGATAAGCGCACTCCCGCACCTGTCCCAGGCCCAGTCCCAGCTCCAGCGGTGCTCCGTTACGAGGGACCCTACCAGCCTACCAGCCTACCAAGGTCTACCACCAACCAACCCGGCCTGCCACACACACTGCACACGCTGCAGCCCTCCCGGGGCCAAGAACAACCCCTCTGTCGCCTCCTGCATCTGCATGTGCCCAACTTTGCATCGCGGTTCTCAATTCGTCCTCGACGCACTCACCTCTGCTTTCCCCGTCTTTCACCGCGTTTTTCCCCAGAGTGCCGTATTCTCGAGCAAACCACCGCCGGCTTTAGCTTTCTTTGAGAGATATTATCGCCCGTCATGTCTGCGGCGTCCTCGCCTCACAACCCCGCTGTGAGCAATGGCCAGGCCTCGCTCCAGCCGCCCTTGCGCTCGGCTCTCAAGAGCGACGACGACGAACGCCCCTCGCCCGCCAGCGGCTCCCTCAAAGGTACGTTGTCTAGCATCTTGCCCATGTTTTGTGTCGCCTCCCGTCCAGCCCAGGCCGTGGCGCACTCCCCTGCCCTGCGCTGACCCTTGAGCCCTGTGCAACTCGAACGCGACGTGACTGGTGAGGCTTGCAACCAACAAGCTGGCCTTGGACCCCTGGTCTCTTATCGCAAGTGTGGTGGCCGTGTCATGATCATGGTGATTGAGCAGGGCCACGACTGTCGCCTGGATGTGGCGGCAGTCCCGTGGCCTTTTGCGCTCAAGTGAGTGTCTTCTTCGCCTATGTCCTCTCATCCTCATTTTTTCCCAACTTTTTATATCTGTCTTTTTTGTTCACTGCAACCCCACATGTTCGCCGCAACGTCATAGATCTACCCGGACCCTGCCATGAAGAATGGAGCTTACTTTCGATACAGCTGTGCATATCGCCGATACTGAGCCCGAGATTCAACTGCTCGAGGATGAGTCTCAGCCCATGAGACAGTTCCCCGCCGGCCCCAAGCGTCGCCTGAGCGGGAAGCTGCCCCCTCCTCAATTTCTGAACGGCTCCTCCAGGTCGTCTGTCAGTGACTCGCCAAATCTTCGCCCCCATGACGAGAGCCCGCAGCCCGCCCATCAAAGTAGCCACCGCCAGTACTACAGCGAGAAGCTGCTTGCCCAGGTTAATGATTGGTTGGAGCACGAGAAGAGGAAGGCCTCCTCTCGGAGACGTAAGCCCCGTCGCCACAAGTCCAAGTCTCCTCCCAAGGAGAACGGGGAAAACGGAGAACGTGCCACTCGCCATGATCAGGAACCGAATGGCCACATTCGCTCTGAATCAGTCGACTCTCAAGGTAGTGACGTTTCCTTCGACCGACTCCAGCGTATTATTGAGGACTCCATGGCGCACATGGGCTTCAGCTCGGTCCCTCACTTTAGCCCCAGAGCCAATCGTCCTCGAAACCGCAAGACCAGCTCGCGGAGCTCCTTGCGTGCTG
This sequence comes from Calonectria naviculata, assembly GCA_003031705.1. Lineage (NCBI taxonomy): Eukaryota > Fungi > Ascomycota > Sordariomycetes > Hypocreales > Nectriaceae > Calonectria > Calonectria naviculata. Next base: position 1,701 of record NAGG01001716.1, read on the forward strand.
CGTCGTCCGACACAGACTATGTAGATGGCGACCTTGTCGTCCCCAGCTGTGACGCTTGGCTTGACAACTCCAAGACGATGAGTTATGCTGGTGGTGGTGCTGGAACCGAAGACGCAAACTTGCCCCCTGACTCCAGGGCGGAGAAGGAGCGTGAGGCTTGGCGCAGCTTTAAGAACGAAATCATCCGCATCATGCACACCCTGCGACTGAAGGGCTGGAGGCGAGTTCCATTGGGTGGCGGCGATTCCATCTCCGTTACACGCCTGAGTGGTGCCTTGACAAATGCTGTCTACGTTGTCTGTCCCCCAGTTGATCTTCCCGAGGTGATTGGCAAGAAGAAGCCCACCAAGATTTTGCTTCGAGTTTATGGCCCGCAAGTTGAGCATCTCATCGACCGAGAAAATGAGCTCTCTGTTCTCCAAAGACTTGCCCGTAATAAGATTGGTCCACGACTGCTAGGAACTTTCCAAAACGGACGATTCGAGCAATTCTTCAACGCCATCACCTTGACTCCTCCAGACCTTCGTGACCCATACCTATCTCGGCAGATTGCTAAGCGTATGCGGGAGCTTCACGAAGGTATCGAGTTGCTGCCTCATGAGAGACAGAATGGGCCAAGTGTCTGGAGAAACTGGGATCAATGGCTGGACAACGTTGGTCGAATCAGCAGCTTCCTCGACACCCAACTTCAAAATGAGACCGATCCCGTTCGAAGTGAATCTATTCTCCATGCCTGGAAGTCGAACGGATACGTTTGCGGTACTCCTTGGCCTCAGTTTAAGAAGATGGTGATCAAGTACCGCACTTTCCTCGAGGGCCAATACAAGGGGCGAAAGGACATCAGCAACCGCCTTGCCTTTACTCACAGCGATGTAAGTTGACCCCATCCCGAATTCATAATGGCTTACTTATTTTGAACTATATAGACCCAGTACGGCAACATTCTCCGTATTCGCCCTGACGATGAAAAGTCGCCGCTTCTACAACCCGCCAATCAGCATAAGCAGCTCATTGTGATTGATTTCGAGTACGCTGGCGCAAACATTCCGGGCTACGAGTTTGCCAACCACTTTGACGAATGGACTTACAACTACCATGATCCCGTCGCCCCCTGGGCCTGTCACGACAAGCGGTACCCCACCTTGGATGAGCAGAAGCGGTTCCTGAAAGCCTATATCGAACACCGACCCCGAAAAGCCCAGAGCACCGTAACGACACCACAGCTAGGACCATCTGATGGAAGCCTCTCCAGCGGTCCTTCGACACCACTTGTTCAGCCCAACACTGGTCCCAGCACAAACTCGATTGTCGATTTCATGCTTGACGCTCGTGTCCCTCCGGGTGGATGGAGCGCCGCGGAACGCGCCAATGAGGAACGGACTGATCAGCGCGTGCGGGAACTCTTGGACGAGACCCGATTGTGGCGTCCAGCCAACCACATCATGTGGGTGTCGTGGGGTATTGTGCAGGCCAAAATACCTGGACTCGATGCCGAAATCAGCGAGGAAGATGTGAGCCCCGATGAGTTTGACTACCTCCGATACGCCCAAGACCGAGTCCTCTTCTTCTGGGGAGACTGCGTGCAAATGGGATTGGTTAAGAAGGAAGAGCTGCCTGAGCTGCTGCAGGCAAGACTCAAGATCGTCGAGGTCTAAGCGATCATGGCAACGGGATGACGTATTTTGAAGATTTGAGCGCTTGGTTTGGGGTGAGGTATCATTGGATGCAGTGAAAGTATGACGCAGGCGACCCTCTTTGTTGATTTTGATGGGTATACCAGGTCTGAAGACAGACCACCAGTTTGAATTGCTATAGGACTCATCGCATTTTGTTTTTTTCTTAATCTGTCGCGGACCCAAGAGGCATGAAAAGTTTGGAACCTCATGACGCAGCCCCACGAATTGGTTTTCTTATTACTTGTTCTGATGCATCTCTAGATGTGTAGGTAGTAATCTATCACATGCTCAATAATTGACAAAACCGGTTGCAACCCATGTTGCGACGTGATGCGCGATTAGGCATCCAGTTTTAGGCGATCTAGCATGGTATCAATCTTCCCAAGCAAGATTTGGTAATTGATAGCATCTGACTCAAACTCGTCTTCTGCAACCTCACCATCTAGGGTACGTACCACGCCGGCTGCTCGCGGCTCTTCGGTTTCCTTTGACGTAGCGACACCATTTGTGGCACCGTTTGTGGCTCCATTTGAGGCTCCATTTGAGGCCAGGCTTGCATCGGGTGCACCATTTTCTACCGTGGTCGCCTGATCAGCTATCGCGGCAGCCATCTCGGCGTTGATCTCGCCCTCCTCGTCGATCATCTCCTCGAGGCCCACGTCCTCGAAACGGAGGCGGAAACGTTCCGACAAGTAGTATCGGATATCATCTAGCAGTTCGATTGTATCCGTCTCCTCACGCGACTTGAGGCGCTGCGCACTCTCGTTGATAATGTCCTGGAAGTCTGCCTCGTCAATGTAGTCCTCTAGGCGGTACGCCAGGTACCTGGCGGCGAACTCCTCCAGCCGCTGCACGCGCAGCTCCCACGCCGCGTGTATTACGTCGTAGATGTTGATGGGCTCCATCTCCACCTCCTCCGTCTTGCCCTGCTTGCCGTTTGCCGCATTTTCATCCGACCCCTCCTCTTGGCCGTGCGTCCTGTCTACGAGGGCGTTGGACGTTCCGCTGCCAAGGGTACTGATAGCTACGGCTGCCTTTGACTTCAGGGTGTCTAAGAATAGCATGTCTGCCGCGTAGAGCAGGTCTAGCGCGTGCTCGAGCGGGCACACAATGCTTTCCGTGTACAGGAATGTGAGGATGATTTCCAAAACGGCCGGCGTGCAGTCGACGGTGACGACCCGGAGGTGATCGGCCTGCTGTGATTCGACAAAGTCACCGGAAAACATCTTCTCAAAGTACTCGCTGCGGATTAGCATGGCCTTGTGCGCCGGATATACGACTGATTTCCCCTTGGCGGGCTCCTCGGGCTCTCCCGCCGGGCCGATTGGGATTGATCGGGTTTGTGATTCAGATCCCGCCGCTGCGGCTGCATCGCCGCCTTGCTCAAACTCGCTGGGCTCGTCGGCGCGCAGGAGCACGTCTGCAAATATGGCATTGCCGTGGTTCCACTTGACGTCCTTGACGCGATCTGTGTCCACCACCATCTTGTGGCCTACAACCTCCTTTTGGAAAAAGGTCTCAACCTGCTTGCGTGCCCGCTCTACCTCGTCCTGGTAGCGCTGGCGCGCTAGACGCCTGTCGGACCCGGCCAGGATGGCCTCCCACAGTTGCTCGACTTCGAGCTGCTTGCTGACCTTGTCTAGGCCCTTGGCGATGTCCTCATCGGACGCGGAGCTCCCCGGAGGCGCGAGGTCGCGCGGCAACTCGCCGAGATAGAGATATCTTAGGACAATCTGGTAAGCCTCGGGCGGGACGGCGGCGGAGAGCTTCATGCTGTCCACCGCCGGCGCCTCGGTCAGCTTCCGGTGGAAGTAGGGGGACCGGGAGGCGAGCAGGAACTTGTGCAACTGAAACGAGCGGTCGCCGGCGACGAGTGATATGTCGGCCGTCCTCGGGGTGGTGCGGCCGAGCAGCGTGGAGATGTGAGTGGTCCAGTAGATGTAGGGGTCAGTGGACTTTGAGAAGTCATATTGGAGCAGGAGATTGCGGATGCGGTCGTTCAGGGCGTTGTAGATGCATCGTTCGCCCTGGAAAGTATTGCGCTCGGCGAGGGCACCTATTTCGAGTGAGTTTGAGTGAGATTGGGATTATTGGAGTGTGTGATGGGAGGTTGAGTTGAGTGATGAAATGCGGACCGCTTAGCGATAGCAGCTAAACTCGACTCAAACGGACGGGAGCAGCGCAATTATAGAAGTAATAAGAATGGGATATTGGAAATCACATACCGGCTTCTAATAGGAGCTGAACCAGCTCATAATGACCGCATAGACTGGCCTGTTGCCGAGTTAGCACCAAATCTCCCCCCGTCCCATCTCACTCAAATTCCATTAACTCCGAAACCCCACCATCCGTGCTCTGGAGACTGAGAGACACCTACAATGATGAGAGGCGTATAGTCGAAGCGGTCCTTGCCATTGATGTTGACGCCCCGGCTGATGAGCTCCTGGCATGTCTTGAGATCGCCGTGCCGGCAGGCGGCGAGGAAGTCGTGGAACTCGGGGCTGTCGTCGAGCGGGTTCTCATCCCGAAGGACGCCGGTCTTGATGAGGATGGCCTCCTGGGCGAGAGCGCCCTCGAGCTCGTCCTTGCGGAGGACCATGGTGGGCTAATAATGCAGCTGTTTTTGCGGAGCTGTATGCTGTATAATGTCTAAAATAGATTAAAAGATAATGCCGAATTTTTTTAATTTGATTTTTTTCTTGATGTTCTAGTTTATGCTTATTAAAGTCACAGCTATCGCTGGTTCCCCTCCAAAAAGTCGCCATCACCAAATCCCACTATGGGCGCAGCCAATGACCAGCTCGGCGTCCCTCGACCAGGTCCCCACATGGCTCACCGACGTCATGCTATCACGCGGGTGACAGAAAAGACGGCACAGCTAAGTGCTCATTAATGAAGAAGCTTATGATTCATTGGATAAAAATAATTAATATTGTTGCAAATAACTTTATGCAACACACAGTTTATTGGTTTTCTTGGGAACCTACATTCTTCACTCAGGTTCCATTTATTCGGTTAGCATTTACCCATTTACGTATTCCTTGTAAGAGGATTCGCACGCAAAGGGCAGAATGTCCCATATATTTCGTCAGCCGCGCGTGGTTATCTCCGTGAGCAACTCGCTTATCGATAAGGCCCAATTCCGGCTCTTCTCCGGCACCTTGCCTCGGTCACCGCCCAGAGACTTTCACGGTCGCTAATGGCGCCGCCGGCCCACTTTCGGCGGTTCCCATGACAACGGCCAGGATGTTGACTTTGCTGCTTGACGACGAGGCAAGGGTCTGAAGTGGACGGTGCACGACAACCAAACGTCGTCGAGCGACTCATTACTCTCCACCGACTCTGCTCTCTTTTTTCCCTTCAAGCAACAAACAAACGAGTGCGCTACTAACACCAACAGGGTTTTTGTTTTTCTGCGGTTTGATTCCTTATTACAGCGCCGGGGTCGCCATTCAATTATCCAACCTCGTCGCCTCCCCCGAATCATTCACCGTGAACACACTGCTGGTGCAGGTTGCAACCAAGAATTCACTGCATGGGTTAAGAGTCACGACGGTTTTCGACCGGACCTACTTTCAACATGTCTTCAGAGGACAAGTACGAGACGCTGGAGAAGATTGGTGAGTTCCGATGCTGTTCCTCTTGCCGTCTGCCCAGACCGCCGTCGGCAAGGTGCAAATGCACGCAGCTGTTTCGGACGTGAATGCTGACCACCGTGTGTTTGTTCACGCTCATAGGCCATGGCTCCTTCGGTGTGATTCGCAAAGTTCGCCGCAAGGTAGACGGCTTCATCATGTGCCGCAAAGAGATTTCCTACCTTCGCATGTCCCAGAAGGAGCGCGAGCAGCTCCACGCCGAGTTCCAGATCCTCTCTCACCTCCGCCACGACAACATCGTCGCCTACTACCACCGCGAACACCTCAAGGTCAGCCAGGACCTTCACCTGTACATGGAGTACTGTGGCAATGGCGATTTGGGTCGCGTCATCAAGGATCTCTCGCTCAAGGGCCAGCGTGCCCAGGAGAGCTTCGTCTGGAGCATCTTCAGCCAGCTCATCATGGCCCTCTACCGCTGCCACTACGGAATGGACCCCCCCGAGGTCGGCTCGAACGTCCTCGGAATCCAGGGAAGCAGTGCAGGCGGCCCCAAGGTCCCTTCGGGAACCATGACCATTTTGCACCGTGACCTGAAGCCCGAAAATGGTAAGCATAGATGAATTCCCCACTTTGGCTAATCACAAACACCCACTAACACGCCTCAGTTTTCCTGGGCGAGAACAACTCGGTCAAGCTGGGAGACTTTGGTCTCTCCAAAATGATCAAGTCTCAAGACTTTGCTTCAACTTACGTCGGCACCCCGTTTTACATGTCGCCCGAAATCTGCGCCGCCGAGAAATACACGCTCAAGTCGGACATCTGGTCCCTGGGCTGCATCATCTATGAGCTCTGTGCTCGCGAGCCACCTTTTAACGCAAAGACCCACTTCCAGCTTGTCCAGAAGATCAAGGAAGGCAAGTTCCCTGCCCTGCCCGAGGCTTACTCGCCCGAGCTCGGCCAGGTCATCAAGGACTGCCTGCGCGTCAACCCGGACCGACGACCCGATACCGCTCAGCTGCTTGGCTTGCCTATTGTGAAGCTGATGCGCAAGGAGAAGGAAGTCGCCGACCTTAACAAGTCGCTCAAGTTGAAGGAGGAGTCTCTCCGTAAGAAGGAGATGGAATTCACCGAACGAATGGCAAGCATGGAACGTGAGCGGGAATTGATCCGGGAGGAGCTGGACTCTTCACTTAGACGCGAGTGGGAGGTGAAGGCGCGTCTCGAGATTGATCGCCTGGCCAACACTGAGCTTGAGCGACTCCAAAAGCGATTCGAGGAGGAGGTCCAGGCTCGTGTCACAGCTGAGCTTCAAAAGAAGCCTGTATCATTCATCCCGTCTCGACCCACGAGTCAGGACTCCGACTTGCCCATCCCAACCAGGACGGCCGAATACCCTCAGTCGTCTGTCGGCACAAGTGGAGACGACTTCCCCTCCACTACAGATATTTCTGAGGTTTCCGTCGAAAGCCCTGACAGCTCGCGTGAGGCTAAGAAGACGGCCCGCACTCCCTTTGCTCGAGCACAGACAATGTTTGTTGGCAACGCCGGGACACCCATGGACATCGAGATGGCATCTCCCAGTCCCATGGCCATCGCATCGCTGTCGTTGTCCCCGCGACGCAACGGCAACACGAAGGCGCCCACTCATAACCCTGGAAATATATTCGCCGTCAATGCAAACGGCACCAACCCCAACGACCCTCGGTGGGACCAAGGGTCGCTGAGCGACTCGGAGGACGAGGACATCGTCCCCTCCCCCACTCGAAACATCAAGTCCTCCAAGAACCCATTTACCTCCAAGACGAGGCCTGTTCTCTCGTCGCAAAAATCGGCGCCCATGAACCGCCTCAAGCACCAGTCGTCCAACCCAGGTCTCGTGTCCAAGTGCACCGTGGCACCGGTTGAGACAGGTCCACGATCGCCCACCCGCCGCCTCAGCAAAATCCCCTCCGCGACCAACATCCAGGGCGATGCTGCTGCGTGTGCCCTAGGACGGGCGTCTTCCCTCAAGACCAAGAGCGACGGCGAGGCGCTCGGCAAGCTGGCTGCCAAGAACAATATCAAGGGCCGCACGCTGGTCGAGCTCCAGCAGGCCCGTGCTGGCGGCCGGCCCCTCAGCACCATTGTCATGCCGAGCACAGGCGAAAACGTCAGCCCCAAGCGGGCTTTCCGAGAGCGTCTCGGCCTCGAGCGCAAGTCCAGCGGCGACGAGCCCGTTGCAGTCTGGGACCCTGAGCGCGACGAGATGCCCAGTCCTTTCCTTGTTCGCGCGCGCCGCATTGCGCGGGTGTAGTCTACCCCGTTGCTGGCCGTGTGAAGTACATATAATTAATGAAGAGGAGTTGTGGTGATGTTGATGAGGAGAGAGGTGGGGGTTGAACAAACACGCGTTGAGCATGACCGCCACAAAACTTCTATTTTACATTTCCTTTGTCTCACTCCGAATGGATGGTACATGGGTGTTTTGTCTTTTGAAAGTATTTAACGTCGCATGAATCCGCTGGTGGAGATGGCGCTGCTCCGTCATTGTTCTGACGGAGGACTGTTTGGAAATCGGCATGGACACTTTGGCAGGAAAGGATATCTTGAGGCGTTTTGGGCGTGTGAGGAAACAAGCATATTAACGTCTTCTTTTTGGTTCATGCGCTTGCTTGTTGCTGATTCTCTCACCCCGCTTATGTTTGGTCTTGTTTCTGGTATCGCGGTGCCGTTTTTCGATTTATTTATTTTGCCTGGGAATGACAACAATGTGCAAGCGGATTGGCACTTTATGACGGTCGATCGGGGACGTGGCAGTTTGGTGGGCGTTGAATTGCTGAGAAGAAGTTTATTGGAATTTTGTAAATGTTTTAGATGCTGTAAAAAGATTACGGTCAACGAAGCCACGCGGGATGCCTTGATAAAGACGTGACAAGGAATTGTGAGTGAGGGGAAACAATTAAGTCGTGTCACCCTCCAAAAAAAGAAAAACAGTATGCCTTGAGCAAAACAATGCAGCCATGATCAACGAATCAGCCTTGGCATGCCTATGCAAGCCTCATTACTCGATTTGCCAAGCTGCATTTCTGCCTAAGCAGTAATCATTTGGAGGATCAATTTTGATGCATCCTCATTTCTTCACCTTTACCTTCACGGAAAATTGACTGCCATCACGAAATCAATCCGCGACGATGCGTCTTATCAATGTCAACACCTTCAAACTAGAAGAATTCTTCGAGAATGCCCTCCCAAAATATGCGATATTGTCCCATACTTGGGGTAAAGAAGAAGTGTCACTCCAGCAGTTTCAGCATCCTGATGCCGCCATCCAAGGGAAGGCCGGTTACTCAAAAATTCAGCATGCGTGCAATACTGCTCTCAACAAAGGATATAATCATATCTGGGTTGACACATGTTGCATCGATAAAACCAGCAGTGTCGAGCTCTCAGAGGCCATCAACTCCATGTTTCGATGGTACAAAAACGCAGGACTATGCCTTGCATACCTGGCTGATGTGTCACCCGGCATAAACTTGGTGAATGATGAGTTTAGAGGCTCTCGTTGGTTCACCCGAGGGTGGACATTACAGGAACTGCTGGCCCCAGAGTTTCTAGACTTCTTCGCTTCAGACTGGACGTTTATTGCAGCTCGAAATGCCGTGGCAGCCGATGTTAGCAAAATTACGGGAATCGACGAAATCTGCCTCGCCGGCTCTACTGGGAACTGGCTAGCAAAGACAAGCATTGCAGAAAAAATGAGCTGGGCTTCGGATCGACAAACAAGCAGGCCAGAAGATATGGCTTATTGCTTGCTAGGCATATTCGACGTCAACATGCCGCTCATTTATGGAGAAGGAGACAAAGCGTTCCAAAGGCTTCAGAAAGAAATGCTAAACAATATTCTCGACCCAACCATACTGGCTTGGAATGCACTACTTGAAAATGGCCAGGCTTTATCGCCCGAAGCCCCCAAGTCAACACCTCCATGGCTTTCGGCATTGAAGATGCTCGCATCCATGGACCATCCATGGTCCAGCTCACCACAACCCCCAGCTTTGGGCACGCATATGGGACATCTAGCTAGCAGTCCCAAATGCTTCAGCGAGTGCAAGAATATTGTACCCTGCGATGCGCCCGTAGAATGGGTTTTAACGGCCCGAGGGTTGGAAATGACTCTTCCAGTGAGCCAGAACCGCGAGCCCTACGCCATAATACCATGTCAATTTCGGGGCCATCCTTGGGATCTAATCGCAGTGCCCCTCAAAGCCCATGGAAACAACGTATACTCGAGGGCTTGTGTTGCGCTCAGGATGGTCAACCATCAAACGTATTATCAGTGGCCACGCACACGGATACTACTAAAGCTTTGTGAACAATCAGATTTTGAGATGGTTGACCAAGGCCAGAGCAGTTTGTGGATTCGAAGCCTTCCTGACTCTGTTAGGCTGCTGAGTATTTGCACTCCAGAAGGGCCAGTTCCAGAAGGGAGGTTAATACCAATCAAAAAGTGGGATTCTAAAATCTCAGGCGAAAGACTTGCCGCTCTGTTGCTAGAAAACAGGGAAACCAATGAGAAATTTGCCGCTTTATTTCAAACCCTCGTTTCGTCTAAGACCGGCGTTGTCAACAATTGGAGGTTGCGGGAATTCCTCGAGACTATTGAGTGCCGCTTTCAGGCGCCAGTCAGGAACCACAACCTATCCTCGTTGTTCCGACCGGATGACACAGAATCTAGCGGACAGTGGGTGAATTCATATGGAAATGTTTTTCATGCTCGCATGAAACAAACGCAATTTCTGGATCACACAATCCTGGGATTTGAGCTCAAGGAGACGCCAAACCGAATCTCCTCTTTTCTGACCCTCCCTCTGGGTGCCTCAGATTTTATAGCAAACAACACAATACTTTATTGGGTATTTCTTTTGGCCATAAAAACTTGGGGGGAGTTTCAAATGAGAATGGTCAGGTTGCTTCTATTCCTGACCATCAGAGTGAGTACGGATTTTCTCTTCCGTCTGATGAAGCTATATCTAGTGAAGGTCAAATGCTCTGGGAGTTTCATATCCCAAACATTTGCGGGAAATGTCTTGGATGGGATACTATTCAAAGATTTCCTCTTCACTCACCTTGCAACTGCAGCTTGTTTTATGCACCATCTTTTGCCTATGGCCTCTTATTTTACCCCAAGGTTATCGCCAGCCCTGAGGGACCACCATTTGGCTCTTTTATCAATCTCTGCCATTTTTCTAGTGGCTCTTTCCCCCGTCTGCTTTTCAACTCTCTACTACAGCGCAATTTGGATCTGGCTCTTGCTAGGTTGGTTTAATATGGGTGAAGATATGAACTATTCGATATCGTATAGTTTAGCTCTTCTTCAGTTTCTGGACTGCATCAATATGTATGTCTTATCTGAGTTACTTGATGATTTTGTGACAGGCTCTCTTGTGTTATCCTTCGAAGAACTATGGTTTTGGTTCGTTTCGGGAGCTCTGTGGCCTCTATGCTTCGAAGGAGATTTGATTTGGTTCAGTTTGGGAACCGTTTTGGCTCTCATGCTCACAGAAGAGCCACTCTAGCTAGGGCTAATAACTTTATTGGCTCCTATTAGCTTTTTGACCTTGTAAACCCAGTGTCATTGTGATGACTGCAATGTTTTTGTTCCCCTGAAGAAAGGAACAGCTCAACTCAATTATCCAACCACGGAGCAAGTCAAGATGTATTAACTCACAAATCTTGTAGTGCGATTATCCTGGTCCCAAAAGTCAACTATAGCCTCAAGACAATGCATGAAACTTTAGCAGAAGCCCAACTCAGTAGAAAATGACACCCAGCCTAGATCGATGTATTTCAACATTGCATACAATACGATTTATTAATGACCCATCAAATCACAAGGTATAATGAACTTTGAGTGGTGTACCATACATAAATCCGGCGTGTCTCAAGCAACTGAGTTCACATACAGATAAATTACACTGTGGATGTTATCAGAATATAGCCTTTTGGCTAGTAGGAAAGTTATATATTATTGAGAAAAGCTTTGGTAGGAGAGGGAGAGAATGTTCACCACTGCTTGTTATCATTTACCGGCCACCACTACGATAAAAGACGCATCAGTACTTGCAGCCGTCGTGGTTACCTTATGGCACACATCCGTATGCAACATTGGGGCAAGTTCCAGTCCTGCTAGCCTCACTCACGTTACAATTTCTTTGGGAATACTATGCTTTTTATTTCATTCAGACAATTATTCGAGATAAGGGTAACTTTATTATAAGATTTGAACACCTATTAGTACCTTGCCCTGCGTCTTGATTAGATGATCTGGCCGAGCTATTCCATGAGAAAAAAAAATCATCATCACGATGCCACCAGTTGCACTATATGCAAAGCGACTGCTCTACACTAATTTATTTCAAGTGTTCTGAGGGAGTTCAACATGTAAACTCGGCTATAATCGTGTGGTGCTATTGTTTGGGTTCATGATGGTTATTTACCTTTCTAGTTCCATATATTTCGGTTCTCTCATTGGAGCCCGGGGACCCTCGTGCGTATCTATATTCTTGTGCTTGGCAGGAAAAAAAATAAATATTAATGAAGTAGAGCAAATAGACGATGGTATTTACCCATTTCTACATCTAGAATTAACTCTTGCTAATCCCACTTTCAGTTGCTCTAGTCGTTTCCTACACCGACTGTCAAGTTATGAGTGCTCATAACTAGTCCGTTTCAACGTCTGTTGGATACTAGAAAGTAAGGTTTTAACTACCGGCGGCGGCGATTCCACATGTAGCTAGCCAGGACTGATGATGCAACCAAGCGCAACTAGCAACTAGGTCCCTGGGGATAAAATCGACTTCGCAAAGCTAGATGACACGCATGCATATCGCAAATGGACCGGTTTGACGCAAGGAGTCAGGGTCGAGGCCCTTTGTCCTTTTTTTTTTTTTTTNNGTTTTCGCCATTGCATCTTGCGTCCTGCATCTTGTTCCCCTTCTGGCCAAGGAACCTTTGTCTCTCCCAGTTGGGCATCAGAACATGACATAGATGAGCCAGCTGTAAAACAGAAATTGTGGAGCTGGCGTCGGCATTTACAAGGCTCCAAAGCAGATCATCCGCCCTCGAACAACGCAGCCCGCCAAGTCGTAGCGGGCCTTCTCTCGGCATCTGAGTGGTTGGCGCGAGATGCACAATGGCAGTTTTGGGCTCATCTGTTGTTTTTTTTTTCTCCGATGTGCAAATGTTTCCCAGGGGCATCCCGGGATCGCAAGGTGCAGAAGTCGGACGACATTGCATCAGCTCAAAAGCACAAGGCCAGATACAGATGCGTCAACCCAATTCCGCCTTTGACAAGGGCATCGGAACTGGAACTGGAATTGGGCTTGATTGTTGTTTTCTCGTTCCTCACCACGAGACCTGACTATCGAGAGAACCGACCCAAACCCGACCTGACCCCCCCTGGTCAAAAAGCCATGGGTTCCCCGATTGGCT